>JASGXE010009702.1:0-24598 GCA_030068105.1 Sinentomon sp. SZTP_YWyxl
ACTACTTGTTCAGATAGCAATTCATTATATAGCCAAAGTCATCATGAGAGTTCCCATGCGAACACATACAACACAGCTGAACTCACACCTGAGAATTCATCACGATAGCAAAGCATGGCTTTTGATTAAACAAACCACCAGAGTTTCCACGATGTGAGGAACTTTACACGAGGTGTGTGTAGTCGTGGCGGAACTAATGTATTGTCTAACGTTAAATTCAATCAAAGCAATGTTGGATCATTTGCGGTAGTCGTCATTTACTGGTTACATTTTCTGCAGTGTTTGTTTCTCTGGCTTCTCGATGAAGAGTATTCAGGGACGCAGATACGGTAGTTGATCCTGATCAGGCCGAATAATTTGACATGGAATTGAATAAATGGCCAGAATTCAGAATTTATTGGCCTCTGGGAGCCACGACGAGCAGGTGACTGTCAGGCCAGCGACTTCCAACGGAGCATGGTGATTGGCATTTTCTTGAAACAGGCCAACTCAGGCGAAAATGAAGCTGCAGTCGGGCTTGACTAAATCACAGTCAGTGAGATGGATTATCCTACGGTGTCATCCACCTGTTGCGACAGCTGCCAGGCGGTAGACCAAGTTGCACTGAGGCCAACTTGGATTACGCTGTAGAAAATCCTTTGTCCACCCATGTCGTAACTCTAACCGAAACTGGTTTAGACGTTTCGTTGGATGTTCCAGTCATAGGCGACTTGAGGCAGGGCTAAAGGTCCGCCGCGCCCGGAAAAGTAGCACCCAGAACAACGAATGACTTTCGCCCACCAATTCATTCATTGGCCTCGTAACGTTGGACAGACAACGACAATTTTCCAAGACGAGAAGTCATTGAGCCAAGTTTGTGAGAACTTTTAACTTTTTAAAACGTGTGACAAAAAAGAAAAGAAAACAGCCAATTGACCATCGTGGAAGGCGGGACATGCGAGAAAAGCCACCCAGAACTGAAATTAAAGAAAAAAAGAGAAACAATAAGGGACGAGTTATTGTTGCTCACACTGTGGTGATGCAGGTAAAATTGCAAAAATAATAAGTTTTATGACAAAACTAAAAAAAATTGCAAAAGCTTGTCGAAAAATAATGAAAAATCAAAACGGGCGACCTTTTGCAACAGAGAAAAACAAACGCGTGAGAAAAACGACTTCGACCATTGCCGAGCAAACCATTTTTGCAAGGAATAAAATGGTAAGAAAATAGCAAAAACCAGCATGATTGAATAAATCGTTTGACAACACAAAATCATACAAAATTTGCAATTGTAGGGATTGCAGTAATAATTTCATGCTGCTAAAGGTCCCCTTTTAGACCGATGTGAAAAATCGGATACCTCCAGAAATTACTTGTTGCAATCTGGCGCTTTATTTTCTGCCGCCTGCATAAGAGTACAGAATAACAAAGTTTCAGAGGCAACAGGTATAGTGGCGGCGGAAAAAGATTACTCATACATGTGTTTTTCCCATCTAACTGTTGCCTCCGAAACTTTTTTTTCTTTCTTTTTACTCTTATGCATTTGGTAGAAATCAAAGCGCCAAATTGCAACGGAGCATTCAAGAGGTGTCAGATTTTGACATTAGTGATGAAAGAGGATCTTTTATTTCTACAGCATGGAGTTTTTGCTAAAATCTCAAGAATTTAAATTTTTCACATGTATGGGTAATCTTTTTCCGCCGCCAGTATACCTATCTCGTACATAGGAAAAGCATGTATGAGTTCATTGATGCGTCACGACAATACAAAGTGCTCACAGCAGTAGCGAATGAACTGATTGTGAGCAGTGAACTCGGAAAAATTGCTTCACTGGTATACGGAGCTTATCAAAAGTTCTCGAACACAGGCGATATTTTAAAGTACTTGCATTCCAGGGGCCATCCGATTTCAACAGAGCTTGGTGTAACTTCACGCCTCACAATGAGTGTCATGATGTTTTGCGTCACATGTTACAATTCATTCCAATTGGATGATCGAGGGCTTTTGATTTGGAGTGTATACAAAACGTCATTTCAACAAGAATAATTTATACGGTTTATTTAATTTGCCTCCTAATCCCTCTAGAAAGTGAAGCTAGACACTTTTGAACGTGGGAATTCTCTGAGAAACAAACGGCTATAAATGCAGTTCAGCCATGCAATGATGAAGTGTGCAATATGTTGTCGCTATGAATTACATCTGTCTTTGTGCAAAAATATGTACTTTGCTATGCTTCTTAGAACAAGCCGATGACAGCCCACTTTCGATTTGCAACTCTAAACAATTGAGACGATATAAAACAGCGGACGTGTTGGCTGATAATGCACTCTACACTCTCGAGGTGTTCAAGAATTCTGACAATGCCAATTATGTCAATCTTCCGGCCACCATTTCCGCAGGAGGTAAACCATAATTTCTTGCAATTTCTTAACGTGTCAACGTTCGTTCATGTCTCATTTTCAGTTTTCGTTGAAAATTTTGAGCCTTGTCATTTTCATGGCGTACCACACATCATCAGTTTGATATTTCCAAAGGCATCCTTAACTTTACCACAGCAGGGAAAGCGGAAACATCTTGTAAATCTGACCATAAATACAGATTTCAGTTATCAAATGTGGATACGAAATACTTAATTTTTTCTGGTTCATATTTGAATGTTACAGCTGTTTGTTTGTCCGGCAGGCAGAATATTGTGACAGTGGTACAAAAGATTTTCATGACTATTCTGATGCAAAAGATCGAAATGAAAAAAAAATTATAGATAAATGAGGGTTATGAAAGATGTCTCCCAGTTACTTTAATGAACCCTGTCAAGACAAGTAATCTGGATCTTGGACAAAAGAATCCATTCCAACATTTCAGTTCTAGGCAGCTGGGGTTCTATATTACCGTGCTTTATCGCTGCTTGATGTCTTTGATTGATTAAATTTCTTTGTTTGGAAAGCATTCTTGCGGCTGGCATTTTGCATAAATACGTATGTAAAAATCTAAAGGCTCGAGACGGACTGCAGAATTCGTTGAAAATAGCGGGTGATGAGCTGTGATCGGTGCGCTGAATAATCTTCCTGTGTTTTTGTTTTGTCGGCATCTACAGGGGGATCTGTTTGTTTTGTTGAGATCCAACGAGCCGCATTTTCGAGTGCAAATGCAGCTTGTGTTCAAATTGCTCGACATCAGCAGCTATGCAATCGAATACTCGCTGTTGCCATTCTTGCGCACGTTGGCAATATGTTCCGGGGTGATTTGCCTGATGACTCGCTCTATTGCAGCCAGTAATTCCTGAATATTGGGGGTGTGGTTTTATAAACGTTGGATTTCCGATACCCACAATAAAAGAAATTCAACGGTGTAAGGTCTGGAGATCGTGGCGGCCACTTATGAGGGCCACCTCTTCCGATCTATCAAGAAGTTGGGTGATTAGAAACTCCTCAATTTAAGACTAAATGGGTGTGCGCCCAGGCGTGTTGGAAAAAAGAGTTGTTTGCGATAAGATGATTTTGCACTGCGGGGAAGACCTGTTGTTAGAGAAGTTTCAAATACCTGTCTCCCGTCCAGTTTTCCTGAAGGAAATGGGGACCAATGATCAGTTCCTGTTTTGCTGACCGTTTTCGTGGCCGTGGAGAACGAATGTAGCCTCATCTGGGAAGCAGATTTCTCTGTGAAAGGCCGGGCCGTTGTCGATCTGCTATCCGAACTATCATCGATTTCTTCTCACAACTTTCAAAAAGCAGAGCAAAAATGAACCTCCGGCTCACCCAATACCTTCAACTCATCTGCGATTTTCCTTCGCTCTTTTCGTCAGTTTTCAAAAACAGCAGCGCAGGACAGGTTTCGGAAGAGTGGTTCGTTTAATTGGCCTTTTTCGTCGCACTGTGCCATAGTACAGAGACGAAAGATCTGATATGCATATGATGGCGGAATTTGAAACTTGACCCGCAACACATGTCAGTCATATGAAAATACTTGCAATCGGACAGAACCGCCGTTCGTTTACAGGATGCTTTTTTATTAAAATTTGGTACGTGCCGCAATGCGCTTGATAACTAAGATCCCATGCTGTCAAGCTTAACAAATTTAGTACGCTCAGATCGTCCGCAAGTGCGTTTGGAAAAGTGCACGTACGCTAGATGATAACTAAAGAAATACCTTTTAACGGCTAAACAGTGCATTTGCGGACATTGGCCCATGAAGACTTTTTTGGTCAGAATTGACAGAGGAATACGTGGGACGTTTATCCACTATTTCTGAATCACCCTGTATATCCGATATATCCGTTATATCGGAGGCACGCTCTGACCACCTGTGAAGGCCTGTCTCCGCATTGCGAAAACGTTCGCGTTGCCGCAATCGAAGATGCGAAATATTTCACATGCGGAGGTTTCGCAATGTGAAGACACATCGGCTTATGGCAATGCCACGCTGCTGCTCACACAATGACAACAAAACATCAAATGCTTGCTTTCCTTTACTGCTGCTCATCGAAAAAAAATCGACCTGGCAGTTCTCACATCAGTTAAAGATACTGGATACACCGGAGGTCCCTTATAGCGGCGCTTTATCTCTCAAAAGTGTTGCGAGACGAGATCGAAAATTAGCCGAAGAGTTGGGGGAAACTGATTCAATACTCGAACAAAGCGATGGTGTTAGTTTGTCGGGAAAACTATCAGGTACAAGGCCCAAGACATAACAGACATTTTTCACGCATTATCCTAGCCGAATACAAGCGTCTTCTCAACTCCAGTGACCATTCGTACCCGAGGTCACCCAGACCAAATTGTCAATATGCCGCAAGAATGGCACACGCATTTAAAAATTGAGATAGGAGACATGATTTAAAGAACGCTCAACTTGCAAAATTAAAAACAAAGCATCCCCCACCAATAGTTGCAATCTGATACTTTTGCCGAGCTTTTTGCAATCTGGCACATTTGCAAATTTCTTAGTCATTATCTTAAGCGTAAAAATAAAGTTTTGACCGCTACACTCAAATTGGGAAAAATGCATTCCTGGTTGAAGTAATTCCGTCGCCATCACCTACTCTTATTCACGGCATTTGACCGTTGGCGACCAGTTTAAACATGCGGCGCAACATCTGAACTTGCGAACCGCTTAACCTAACCAATTCATCTTCCTGTAGAGCGAGAAAGTGAAAAGTCCACAAAATTTATACGCGCACCGATCATGGCAATGAACTGACATTTTCAACGAATTATGCTGTCCATTTCAAACTTTTAGATTTTTACAAACTGTATATTATGGCTACACTGTAAAACCCCAAACACTCGAAGATCACATGAAGATCGTCATTTTGTAACAGCTATTGATCACTTTCAGAACGCTCTCGGAGCACCCCCGTGACGATCTCCACAAAACGATCTTCGCACAGAAGGGTCATCATGTGCTCTGATCGTGATCTTCACTGGTGTTCCAGGCGTTCCATGCGACCTTCAGAAGATCGTTTCGCTGTAACAGAAAAAGGACACTCCAAGTGATCTCCCGGTGACGAACCTCAAATGCTCCAGGTGTTCTGGGTGATCTTTCCAAAAATGATGGGTGACCTTTCCAAAATTGATGGGTGACCTTTCCAAAATTGGGGAGCCACAGAATTACGCACCTTTTTAGAGACTAATCTTACAGGCTGAAAATAAATGCAGAATGAAATGGCCACAGGCAAAAATTAGTTGTGCTCTATTCGGGACCGGTGACAGGGATAGAATGGACTGGGACAGAACGGGACAGAGGCAGTATGTGACTGAGGCAGAATGTGACCGAGGCAGAATGGGACTGAGGCAGAATGGGACTGGGGCAGAATGGGACTGAGGCAGAATGGGACTGAGTCAGAATGGGACTGAGGGCAGAATGAGACTGAGGCAGAAATGGGACTGAGGCAGAAATGGTACTGAGGCAAGAATGGGACTGGGGCAGAATGGGACTGAGGCAGAATGGGACTGAGGCAGAAAAGGGGACTGAGGCAGAATGGGACTGAGGCAGAATGGACTGAGTCAGAATGGGACTGGGGCAGAATGGGACTGAGGCAGAATGAGACTGAGGCAAAATGGGACTGAGTCAGAATATGACTGAGGCAGAAAATGGGACTGGGGCAGAATGGGACTGGGGCAGAATGGGACTGGAGGCAGAATGGGACGAAGGGCAGGAAATGGGACTGAGGCAGAATGGGACTGAGGCAGAATTGGACTGAGTCAGAATGGGACTGAGGGCAGAATGGGACTGAGGCAGAATCGGACTGAGGCAGAATTGGACTGAGTCAGAATGGGACTGGGGCAGAATGGCACTGAGGCAGAATGGGACTGAGGCAGAATGGGACTGAGTCAGAATGGGACTGGGGAGAATGGGACTGAGGCAGAATGAGACTGAGGCAAAAATGTGACCGAGGCAGAATGGGACTGAGGCAGAATGGGACTGAGGCAGAATGGGACTGAGGCAGAATGGGACTGGGGCAGAATGGGACTGAGGCAGAATGGGACTGAGGCAGAATGGGACTGAGGCAGAATGGGACTGAGGCAGAATTGGACTGAGTCAGAATGGGACTGGGGCAGAATGGGACTGAGGCAGAATGAGACTGAGGCAAAATGGGACTGAGGCAGAATTGGGACTGAGGCAGAATGGGACTGAGGGGCAGAATGGGACTGGGGGCAGAATGGGACTGAGGCAGAATGGGACTGAGGCAGAATGGGACTGAGGCAGAATGGGACTGAGGCAGAATGGGACTGAGTCAGAATGGGACTGAGGCAGAATGGGACTGAGGCAGAATGGGACTGAGGCAGAATGGGACTGAGGCAGAATGGGACTGAGGCAGAATGGGACTGAGGCAGAATGAGACTGAGGCAGAATGGGACTGAGGCAGAATGGGACTGAGGCAGAATGGGACTGAGGCAGAATGGGACTGAGGCAGAATGGGACTGAGGCAGAATGAGACTGAGGCAGAATGGGACTGAGGCAGAATGGGGACTGTGGCAGAATGGGACTGAGGCAGAATGGGACTGAGGCAGAATGGGACTGAGGCAGAATGGGACTGGGGCAGAATGGGACTGGGGCAGAATGGGACTGAGGCAGAATGGGACTGAGGCAGAATGGGACTGGGGCAGAAGTGGACAGAGGCCGACAAAAAATTCTGCCTCAGTCCCATTCTGCCTCAGTCCGTTCTATCCCAGTCCCCCGGTCCCTCTATTCGTGTTACAGGAAATCGATTTTTTCAGGTTCGAACGAACACGTGAAATAATCAGCTGAGTCCACAATACAAAGTCAAAGAAAACCCCCTGGTGGATAAGTCATCAGCATCTGTGCACAAAACAATGATCCTCGGCTCCGAAAAGTTGGGAGCTCCAGTTTTTGCACTGTTTGCGCATCAGATTTGCAGCGTCTTTTTATATCATTGAGAATTATCGGATTGGATCCTCGAGCTAATTACTTTCAGATCTCACTGTCGGTTTTCAGCATTGGACTGAATACGAGCAATTCTTCGTCATTGTCAACACAACCTCCTTATTTGGCCTTTGGAAAAGAATTAAGGGCCAAAGGTCCCACGCTGTGTCAAAATGGAACAGAAACAATACGCAGAATAACGCCAGATAAACAGAATTTTATTCCAATCGGGACAAAGGACAGCAAGACAAATGTTGTGAATGGCAGTCCCGAAAACAAAAATCAAATCCTCCGAAAACAAAATATGTTGCAGCCTGTAACTCTTTGGGGCATGAAGTATCTGGCTTCATATCATGTGATGGGTGACAAAAAATCCAATTTGATTATTTTGACCAAGAACTTTTCGATTCTTGAAAACTCTGAAAGAGTGAAAGCATTTAATAGAAAGCGAAAAGAATGAAATATTTTGTGAACACAGTCACTGATTTTCAAGGAAGGCCCATTGGCCATTTCACATCATAGCTAACCGCTTAAATGGTTCGCAGAAACTGCGAACCATTTAAGAGGTGGCATGAGGTCGTTTTTACCGAAATTTTCTAATTTAAATACCTTTTGACCGCAGCAATTCAGTCCCAGTGAGGAAGTGGACTGAATATCCTACCACAGAAAAATCACGGAAAAATAAAGTACGGTAGAAATTTGACAATTGTCTGACAGTGGGAAATTCACCCTGCTGTGAAGACCCTCGTTCCAAGTTTGTTCAATAAAACTGCCAAAATATCTTGCTGTAAACGTCCTTCGTGCTCACCAAGAATGATCAGCGACCGTCAGTGAATGTCATCCAAGATCCCGCTTCCTGTCATCTTGTTGCATCCGCATACGAAACGTGCGTTTCAAAATCACTTGGCTGCTGACATGCAACCAATACAGTGATGATATGCAAGAATCGTACCTGCGCACAGCCAACGATAGGCTACTTAGTTAGTCTCCATATCACTTGTACCAACATCAAACGCAGAGGAAACGCAAATTCACTAAACCTTTCTTCGCTCTCATTGGAAAAGTATTCAGATGCAGGCACTGTTTACAGACCTCTGCTCATCTGGTTCACGGAACCTTGCTGCATATCACTTTTGGTGTCGCACTGAAATATATGCTGCTTCCCTGGCTTCAAGGATTCCCTGGTTGGCGGACTTGTCCGAACAGGAACAAGCAAGCAACATGAATGGCCTGCATTCCTGATGGACATTGGGGCTGTACTGGTCCCAAAGAAACGGAGAAAGTGTTATTAGTTGCAGTCCGCTTTGACATCCCTGCAAGAAAAATGTTTAAAATGTTTTAGTGGTTGGATGAGGATGATAAAGAATATTTTTGAACAGTAGATATTATTTTACACTTGCTGGAATGAAGTCCTCATCAGAGAACAAGGGCAAACGTTAGGGACTCTCAACAATTTCTTAAATGGTAATTTTTGAAACAAGGAAACAATTCTAGGGTACTTCTAACCCACATCTCATGTGAAGCACAAGGGTATAGTTCCACATTTACTTTCAAAAATTACAATTTTAAGCAAATTATTGAGAGTCCCTTACGTTTTCCCTTGTTTTCTAAATCCGGTAAATCTTGATCCGCATGGGATGCATTGTGTGAGATCAAAAACACAGGCGACGCTAATAGACACAGTAAATCAGCCAGTAAATTGGTCCGAATTCAAAACCGAAGAATGTCTTTGACGCTATGGAGCCGATGGATTTTGTTTTGATGAAATTTTGAGAACGTGGCATTCCTTTGACAATTTTGCCTGGAACACTTGGAATACCTGACCACTATGTGGACCGGCTTAATTTTAATTTTTGGTCACTCTAAATACGAATATTTGATTCCAGCCTACCCAAACTTATAAGCCTGTCCCAAAACCTGTACGCAAAATGTCTTAACTATAATGCGAGCAAGAATAACAATCCGTTCGGTCCTAGCCGCGGTCTCAGTGATAATCCTGTTGATGAATTCAGCCCTGCGACATTTATGGCATTGTCATCAACGGATGAGGACATTCAGTATTGTCGTAACAGTTCAATAGACCGGTCTACCACCGCATGCATTGCGTCTTTCCACCGCATCTCGGATACGGCACCACCGCATCTTTTATTTTTCTCATATTTTTTCTTCATTTGCCATCTCGAGCTGACAGTCAAAAGGCCGGTGGCTCGGCATGAACCTTGTTGCATTGAGCTCGCAAAGAGCCCCATAACCGTAGCACAATTCCACTCTGCATTCAACGGAAACTTTGAAAATACAGACAGCGTTTTGAATGCAAAACAATTTTCGTATCGGGATGCGCTGGAAAAGTTTTGACTGAGTTAAGTCATAGGTTAGCTGGGTTTGGTCAGGCTTGTTTAGTTGGTTACGTTTGGTTCGGTTATGTTGAGGCACTGTTTTTTTTTCTCTGTTTCTCACACTACCCAACCTTACCTAACCATACTTAACCCAACCTGTGTAATCGAACCAACCAAACCTGATGAATCCAGCCTGACCAAAACCGAACCTCGCCAAACCCGTTCCACAGGATCCCAATTGCGAAAATCTGAGAAAAATTAAAAACTTTTAGCGGTGGGGCCGATTTCGAAATATGATGAATGCAGGGGATGCGGTGGTGCATTCTTCGTGAATGGGCAGAAAAAGGAAGCCTCGCTGTTTTGAATTGCCGTTTGGTTGATCATATTTTGCGTCGCTGAAATCCAGCAAATATTGCAGGCCTCTTCGAATAGGCTATCCTTTTCGTACCACAGAGAGGGGTCACCCCAAGCCTTAGGTAGAAGCTACCCCACCCTGGCATTTTTCCAAGGGTTCCCCGTGGCCAGGGCCAGGGGGAACAGCACAGAAGGCCACATCATCTGAAAGTTGTCACCTGGTCGTCACTGTTAACAACAGTGCACACATGCAAATTGGCTCAAGACTGCAAGCAAGGAGGTTTAACATCATGGGTCCTGGTCTTTAACACTGGGCTGCCCCCACTGGGGCCAGCGATGTTGTGGTGACGTTTAATTCGACCTAATGGCTTTGAATATTCAGATGTAGGCACAGTTTACAGACCTCTGCTACACCGGGGAACGCACCTGGATAGAATGTACTTTAGATCGAATGGTTTTTAGACCGAAAATTCGATCCAATCACCATTCGAACTAAAATGCATTCGAACTAGAAATACTTCGATCTAAAAACCATTCGATCTAAAAACCATTCGATCTAAAAACCGTTCGCCCCAATGCGCATTCGGTCTATTCGCCGTTCGGAGTAAAGTACATTCTGACAAAACGAGATTCTATCCAAATGCAATTCGACCTAAAAATCATTCGATCTAATAGTCATTCTATCTAAAAACCACTCGGAGTAAAACGCATTCGGACTAATCGCCATTCGATCCAATGCACATTCGGTCTAATGCACATTCGATCCAGATACGATTCGATGTAATTTGGTTTCTGTCCAAGTGGCATTCGAACAAACTTCAGTTCGACCCACTGTCCATTCTTCTCGGCTGTTGACGTTAAACTTTGGCAGATTCTGAATTTTTCCGCACAAGACTGCGCAGATGGAGATAGTTTGTTTTGAATCTGAACAGTTCCACATCTTGCAACCGCCTCTCTTGTTTGTTTTATCTGGGTAGCCTATAGGTTATAGAACGGGTTAGGTTAGGTTAGGTTAGGTTGTGTTTCGATAAGTTAGACAATTTTGGCGTTTAAATGTCATCCCCAACAAATATCCCGACCCATTTTATGCAATGTTAAAGCTGATGTTTAGGATTAAACCAACATAACAACCACAGCGCAAAAGCCAGACGTTTCGGAAATTTTTCGTTTTTAATCACATTCGATGCAAACGACATTCGATCCAAACGCCACTCGAACTAAAACCAATTCGGTGCAAAACTCGTTCGGGCTAAAACACATTCGAACCAAAAGCAATTCGAACCAATAAACATTCGAACCAAAAACCATTCGAACTAAAAACAATTCTGACTAAAAAGCATTCGAACTAACAACCATTCGAACTAAAAACCATTCGAACTAAAAAGCGTTCGAACTAAAAACCATTCGAACTAAAAACAATTCGGACTAAAACCCATTCGGAGCAAACGTCCTTCGGGCTAAAGTTCATTCGATCGAAAGTCAATTCGGACCAAAAGCCATTCTGGCCAAAACCCATTCGGACCAGGTGCCGTTCGGACTAAAGTCCATTCGGCCTAAAATTCATTCTGCCCAAACAACGTTCGGTCCACTTCCCCCTATCCGCTACACCAACAGGTTCACGGAACCTTGCTGCATGTCACTTTTGGTGTCGCACTGAAAGATATGCTGCTTCCCTGGCTTCAAGGATTCCCTGGTGGGCGGACTTGTCAGCACAGGAACAAGCAAGCAACATGAATGGCCTGCATTCCTGATGGACATTGGGGCTGTACTGGTCCCAAAGAAACGGAGAAAGTGTTATGAGTTGCAGTCCGCTTTGACATCCCTGCAAGAAAAATGTTTAAAATGTTTTAGTGGTTGGATGAGGTTGATAAAGAATGTTAATTTTGGACAGTAGAGATTATTTTACACTTGCTGGAATGAAGTCCTCATCAGAGAACAACGTAAGGGACTCTTTACAATTTCTTAAATGATTGTAATTTTTGAAACAAGGAAACAATTCTCGGGTTGCATCTAACCCACATCTCATGTGAAGCACAAGGGTATAACATTTCCTTTCAAAAATTACAATTTTAAGCAAATTATTGAGAGTCCCTTACGTTTTCCCTTGTTTTCTAAACATCGGTAAATCATGATCCGCATGGGATGCATTGTGTGAGATCAAAAACACAGGCGACGGCACGTAAATTTGTCCGAATTCAAAACCGAAAAATGTCTTTGACGCTATGGATTGTGTTTTGATGAAATTTGAGAACGTGGCATTCCTTTGACAATTTTGCCTGGAACACTTGGAATACCTGACCACAATGTGGACCGGCTTAATTTAAATTTTTGGTCACTACAAATACGAATATTTGATTCCAGCCTACCCAAACTTAGCCTGCCCCAAAACCTGTACGGAAAATGTCTTAACTATAATGCGAGCAAGAATAACAATCCGTTCGGTCCAAATGTGGCCAGGTATTCAAACGTCTTAACCCAGTCAACAGTTGTTTCTGCAAAAAACAATAAGCCGCGGTCTCAGTGATAATCCTGTTGATGAATTCAGCCCTGCGACATTTATGGCATTGTCATCAACGGATGAGGACATTCAGTATTGTCGTAACAGTTCAAAAGACCGGTCTACCTACCACCGCATGCACTGCGTCTTTCCACCGCATCTCGGATAAGGCACCACCGCATCTCAAAAATTTATGGTTTTTTATTTTTCTCATATTTTTTCTTCATTTGCCATCTCGAGCTGACAGTCAAACGGCCGGTGGCTCGGCATGAACCTTGTTGCATTGAGCTCGCAAGGAGCCCCATAACCGTAGCACAATTCCACTCTGCATTCAACGGAAACTTTGAAAATACAGACAGCGTTTTGAATGCAAAACAATTTCCGTAAGGGATGCGCATGAAAAGTTTTGACTGAGTTAAGTCATAGGTTAGCTGGGTAAGGTCAGGCTTGTTTGGTTGGTTACGTTTGGTTCGGTTATGTTGAGGCGCTGTTTGTTTTTTTTTTTGTGTTTCTCACACTACCCATCCTTGCCCAACCTATACCCCAACCTGTGTAAACGAACCAACCAAACCTGACTTATCCAGCCTGACCTAAACCGAACCTCGTCAACCCCGTTCCACAGCATCCCAATTATTGCGAAAATCTTGAGAAAAATTAAAAACTTTTAGCGGTGGGGCCGATTTCGAAACATGATGAATGCAGGGGATGCGGTAGTGCATTCTTCGTGAATGGGCAGAAAAAGGAAGCCCCGCTGTTTGGAATTGCCGTTTGGGTGATCATATTTTGCGCCGCTGAAATCCAGCAAATATTGCAGGTCTCTTCGAATATCCTTTTCGTACCACAGAGGGGTCACCCCTAGCCTTAGGTAGAAGCTACCCCTGGAATTTTTCCAAGGGTTCCCCGTGGCCAGGGCCAGGGGGAACAGCACAGAAGGCCACATCATCTTAAAGTTGTCACCTGGTCGTCACTGTCAACAACAGTGCACACATCCAAATTTGCTCAAGACTGCAAGCAAGGAGGTTTAACATCATGGGTCCTGGTCTTTAACACTGGGCAGCCCCCACTGGGGCCAGCGATGTTGTGGTGACGTTTAATTTAACCAAAAAGCTAGTCTGCTGGCAAATGACAAAACAGTGTAATTCCTAAAAACGTAAAAAATGGGCCAACTGTGCAAGAAGGAAGGTTAAACATTATCGTGGGAGAGGTCCAGTAATTTGATGAAGACCTTCCCCTGCCAGGAATGTCAGGGGAACGCTCTCTCTCCAAAACGCGGCTTTGCCGACAAGTGACAACAGTGCAATTCTGTAAAAATGTAAAAAACAGGCCAACAGTGCAAAGCACATTGCAGAGCCCGCGGTCTGGTGGGCAGCCCCCAGACCGCCCGCCAGGGCTCTACGCCTTGGAACACCGCTATGGGGCTCTTACTTGATGATTGGGGCAAATGATTGGGGGTCCGTTACCCAGACTGGGTGCCGAAGCCCCCAGAAGACCACGCAATTTCACTTCTGCCAGATGTCACATTCAAAACCTGAAATGACCGTCTTCAATTGTTTCTAACTTCTCCCAAATATCTTGCCACAAACATTTTGTCAAGCAGATAATCAGAATCAACCATGTCCTAAAAACAAAACACATCAGCAAACTTTTGCAAAGAAGTACCCACACGGCTGATTTCATCAAAAGAACTGAATTGTTTGAGACGCCCAACAGGCTCAGCAGTGACGCGTTTCAAAGCATGGACAAGAAGAAAAGTTTGCGCAAAACTGGGCACCAGGATATCTGTTGGCACTGACTTGAAGAGGTCCTGGGGGCTCTACCCCATTACCTCCATCCAGGGACACTGTTCCCTTCTAACCAGCCATGCTCGGATTCTCGTCCTGGAACAAATAGGTACGTAACATTACTTGCCTCCTGGTCAGTGTTGTCACTGTTGTCGGCTTTTCGACGCATTCCATCCAGCTTCCGTTGTCATCTATTCGGGAACTTCCGGGCAGGGAATTGGAAAGTTGATGCAGGATGCAACAGATGAACCCTCCAACACCGAACACAGGAAGGGCCACCGCTTGTCGGTTGCCTTGCATTCAGGTCGATGATGGAGCCAACCGGATATTTGCAATTGCAGCATGTGGGAGTCTGTGCAAGCACCAGTGTGACATGCTTCCTCTTTGGAAACAAAAATGGTTGATCAATGGGCATGGAAAGGTTGCAGTGAAGAGGACCTGTTGTCCATTTGGGGTTCGGAAAGTTGGGTTTGGAGGTTGGGTTTGTCCGTGCTGTAAAATGATAAAAAAAGAAAAAAATATGATGAGAAATCTGTCAAGTCCAAGACTATTTTTGGTGCGCATGTTCATGTTCGAAGGTTGGACGCGTTTTTCGAGGGGACAATGCGCAACGCAGAGGACAATCCACCATATATCAAAGTTTAGGCAGGAGTGACCGAGGACAATCGACCACGACTCAGCCAATTCGTGGGGACAATCCACCACCCGGAAAATTTCGCGCGGTACATGTTACTCATATCTTTCCTGCCTTTTCTTGGATTTTACTTTTATTGCCTGAGCGTTGGGTTCAGTTGGGTTAGGTCACGTAGGGTGAGGTTTGGTTGGCTCGGTTCAACTGAAAAACAAAAGCTGAACAAAAGAATAAGAACGAAAATTTTGTTTGAACATTCTTTCTTTACCTAACTGACCCCAACGCCCGGTTCAAGAAAATAAAAATCCAAAGGGCAGGCAAGTAGGTAGGTACCCTGTACCGCGCGAGATTTTCCGGATGGTGGATTGTCCCCACAAGTGAATCAGCCGTGGTAGATTGTCCTCGATCACGCCTGCCTAAACCTTGTGGTTGATGTCCTCCGCGTTGTGCATTGTCCCCCCCCGAAAATGCGTTTTACCCAAAAAGGCTCCTGCAGATGAAGCCGCACAGATTCCATGAAAACAGAATGGGCAGTGACTTCACTCGCCAGTCGAATTCCCCAAAGCCACACAATTGCCAATTCAATGGAGAGAAGATTTCTGTTGCGAAAATTTCGCTTGTTCCTTTTCCATTGTTGCAAAAAGATGCACCCTTCTGTTGAGTTTGCCTGGGGTGTTGGGCTTAATGGCTTTGGGGAATATCACCAACAATAAGTCCTGTCCACAGCAGGGGCGTAATTTCGGATTTCCGCAGAGAGACCTTTTCACCATAGTGGAGTCATATGAACTGACAGCCATTCGGCTGATTGTCCGACCTTTTACCTTGTTGCACACAACTTGGGCTCGCAAGAGAACTATGCCCCATAATCGTTGCCCAATTCTGCTCTGCATTCAACTGAAAGAAGGATCTGGGCGCCAAGGTGTATAGAATTTGAAAAGAAGGTGTATTCTATACACCTTTCTGGGCGCAGCGCTGAAGGGGGCTGGCCGGAGTCCCCCAGTTGTACGCGTATGTTGCGGAGCCGGCCTCCGCTTCAGCGAGCTTCCCAGGGACAGAGTCAGGCGAAGCTGAAGAAATTCTGAAATTTGTGGCTATTTTTGGTGCAAAAAAGGTGCTCCCAGAGGACAAATTTGCGATCAAGACGATCCAAAAAACGTTTTCAAGGGAGGTGAAAGCAGCCAGCAGATGAGGTTATTTTGCGTCAAGGGGGCCTCCGCACCACTGTCCCCCGAAATGACGTCAAACGTCAGGGTTGGAGCTCTTCAGCCAGGGGGTAATCCACCCGTGTGCATGATGGCATGGGCCGCCATATGCATGTTGCATTCTGAATCCAGAATCTAACGCCAATGAAAGAAGCGCATATTTGCGCAAAACAAAACTCGGTGAGCTCCACAATACTCGCCAAACTTTCTATAACCCCAGTAGGTACCTACCTTTCTGAAATCGGCGACAGGTCGAAGTTTTGGCATCATTCACGACTCCGGAAAATTCGTGTCAGGAAGGGATGAAGAATGTCGACGGACGAATGTTGCAGTTGAGCGTTTCCATTGTAAAATTGACACTGACAGGACAAGCGTGAACGGCGATTGGAAAATGTTAACAGCACTCTGCTTGGGAAAGTTCAAGACAATTGGCCAACTTCTTTGACAGATCTTGGAATGGTGAGCAGCGGTGATCGTAGCAGAACAGCAGGTGGCCGAAAACGTGGATGATGTGCAACCATGATGCCTGGAAGCTTGGATCTGTTGGTTGAGGACAACACAGAAAAGTGTTTTCACGTTTGCAAGGGAGCTTGAGAAGTGAGGATGGTGTTGGCCTTTGATGATAGCCTGATGTGTCGTTGATGCAGGTCAGGGAGAGAGCTCAATCATGTCGACATTGCTGGGTGGTTTGCGGATTGGAACAGGAACCAAAAACTCTCGCCCGCAATTTCTTTTCTGAAAAGACTAAAAATAAATGTTCAGAAAAATGCGAATGGAAAGAAAACTTTGCAACAAAGGACGAGCTCCCTCCCCGAGTTGGTCATTCGACCATCTCGACCTCTCACGAGAAAACACTGTTCGCTCTGCAGAAGCGATGCAACATGTTCCAAAATTACTCCTGCAGTTCCTTCACATTTGAAAACTTTGAATTTGTGCTCCATGGAACTGTCTCGACACCATGTACAAATTGTTTTGTTTTCGAAGAAATGTTGCAATGCAACCCTCAATTATTTATCGATGATCAACCCGCAATAATTATTATCGATGGTCATGGAACCCTGCTGTGAAAAATGGTCCAAGTGAGATGATGGCCAGTCAACAACCTAACTCATCCGCCAGAGTGCACTTTAAAGACCAGCCTGTACACCCATTGGCACCCACAAACCCAACTCCAAACCGCCGCACACACACAACTCATATCTCTGTCATGACATGTTTCCCGGAAAAATTTCAATCAGTTTGGCCTGCAGCGAACGATGTCTGCTCACCAGATGCTGACCAGCTGTTGCTCCCCTGATCCACTGACCCACTGAACGAGAACGATTTCCCCGTTACGTAAATAACAGAATCAGCTGATTGCAGTACTCGAAACAACATCCATCGACAGCGTTGACCCCAGTGTTGACCCTCGCATTGCCATTACACTTACTCATTTGGACTATGAGTTCGACAGATCACATCACATGGGATTTTATTGCACGGACTTGGCACTGGGGTTTCATGATGCTTTTGGCAGCTGACGGTTGGTCTCCATTTTCTAACTTGAATGAAATTCAGGGCCATCTTTCGGGATATGGTGTTCCTGGGACTCAGTCATGGCATGCACGGGCCCCCAAAAGACAAATTTTCGAAGCGCGTGGTCTGCCAAAATGAACAAAAAACGACATTTAAAAATTTGTTGGCCCCTGCGGGGCCCCTCTTGAGCCCAGGACGTCCGTGATGAAATTTTGAATTGAAGTGGAACCATTTTACCCACAAATCCAAAAAATGAACGTGGGGAAAAGTGAAACAGCACAGTAGCAAAAATGAAAGGCATGCAGGCAGGTTTACCTGATGGCCCAAGCTCTGGCTGCTCGAAAAATTCGGAAACAACTCGGCGGGCTTTTTTCGATTTAAGGGTTGTTCCCCGCCGATTTCGCACTCCTTGGCAGTTTTAAGGGTTATTCACCTTTTTAGTAAAGCCCTAACTCGGCTAGGGCAGGCGGGTCAGGTTATGTTGGGCCGTGGCAGGTTAGAATGGGATAGGTCAGATAAAAAGATGATAGTTTAGGGTTTGCAAAGCCAGGTCAAGGTCAAGTTATCTTTAAATTAGATAAAATAGACAAGAAACAAATTATGGTTCCTGTCCCAAAGGACAGTGTCCACACGTGGCCGAGACCAAGTTCGCGATGTCATACACAACGGTTATTTTCGGAGAACAAGCAGTGGGTTGACAATAAGCAACAGGCGACATGCGAACGCCAAGACGGAGATTACAACAAGCAATATAGGCAACAGGTCGGCAGGTTCGGTTTGGTTTTGTTGTATAGAATGAAAAAACCGCGTCATGTCCGCGAACTTGGCCTTCTCCACATGTTGACAGGTCTTTGGAACTGTTGCCAGAATGACACCCGTCCATCTGTGTGTGCGCTTATGGTTCCAAAGTGTTTCTCAAAACTCCACTTCTCCCTTTGCTCAGAACGGCGACAAGAAACGTGCAAAATGGTTAAATGGTTCGGACAAATATTTTCAGGCCAAAATTTACATAGGCTACAACAAACATAAAATCTTGCACACCAACCTTCAAATTTCCGTTGACTGCAGTGTTGAATGACCGTATCTGCTGAATGCGGGCCGGAGTTGGGTTTCGATTATGGGGCAGTGTTCTCCCTGCGAGCCCAACGTTTTCAACAATGTTCATGCAAAGCCACCGGCCGCATGGCTGTCAGCTCATGATAACAAGAAGAAATTGCTGAAATTTGTCCAATAAGTCAGTTGCAATTTGTGACGGGCAACTTGAATAAAAGACCAACATATTGGTCAAATGGCAGCAGCCAGGCTTGCACAGAGAGAGGTGCACTGTTTGCAGGGAAAGTGAAAAATAAAAAATAAATTTCAAAATTATTATTTCATGCAAAGCTCCAGTCCGGCAGTGAGGCCTGCTATTTTGTTGCTCACATATTCAGAAGTGAGCGTCAAAATATTTCAGGCCGTGAGCTGCCTGAGCTGCGGGATCATCAATTTTGCTGGGTTCGACACGGACAAATTTGGTTAAAAATGAAAAAGGACCTGTTTGCGGAGGCTTTCTGCGTGTGCAGGTATCTGCAAGAAGGTTTGCTGAAAACCAGCGATTATACCTACCAGGGTGACCACCATTTTCGAAGAAGGGTTGAGAGACGGAATTTGGCGCTCTAGGTGCACCGCCAGTTTTTTTTTGCTTGGACCACAAACGTCCAGGTGGCAGTTCCGGCGGGGTTTCAAGGAGCAGAGACCCTGGCCGGGGTGCCAATTTACAAACCCTGCCGCGACTTTAGATGGCAGGCCGGGGCCCCAAGCGAGCGTTGATTTTTCCGAGAGGGGACAGGGTTAGGTCAGGTTCAGATAGCTTTGGGTAAGAAAAAACATCATGTTTTTTCTTGCGAGTGAAGGGCCCCAATCGAGCATTCTTGCACAAAACGCTCTCTGCCATCTAAAGTCGCGGCAGGGTTTGTAAAATCGCGGCCGGGGGTGAGAGTCGCGGCTGAGGATCCCAAGTCTTTCCCGGCCCCTTGTGATGCATCTTGGGCCCGCAAGTCACAGTTAAGTACCCAGGTGTGGACACTGCCGACTCCGCTTGACTATTGAGTTCTGGGCAGTGGGCCTAGACTCCTCCCTTTCCGTGAGCCTTTAGGCTCTTTTTTGTTTTACTTATCTGCATTTTGAGAGCACTTCTTTCTTCCCCAAAAAATACAGAACCTGCAAGACAAGAAACTCGCATGAAATCTCGCAAGGTGCCAATTAGAGACACCTGATTTGTCAAAAAGGGAAGCTTAAGCTTTTGGGGAACGCTGTCCCCAAACCGTGCCAGGGGTTCTGCCTCTTGGAACCCCGTTGGAGAAGTCTCATCAGACCCCGCATTTTGTTGCCTTCGTCCAAAACGCCAACTCTGCGGGGGAGAGGTGGTGCGACACAGTCGCCCAATGCGTCCCTTGACCTGCATTTCTTGAACATGGGTCCTCCAAATGGCAACGCGAGGCCAAACCCATCAATTGAATCGGGACTCGGGACCCACCAAGCACAGGGCCATCTTTTGGGGTACGGGGGCCCTGGGGCTTTGCCATGAAATGGGCCCCGAAGGGAAAATTTGAACACCTGGAAATGTGCATTTCTTGACGATTTCCATTCAACAAAACTGCCCAAGTGCAGACTTCGAAAATTAAAGTTTGGCCAATCAAAGATAAAACGGAAAAAATTAACATTCAAAAAATTGACATCCAAAATCAAATGTCTTGACAACAAAATTGAAAATGCGCACAAAGAAAGGCAAAAATCACAAATTTTCAAAATGGTCTCGACATTCACATCGAAAATAATCAAAGATGTCGTTGAAATCAATGTCATCCAAATTGTGTCCATGATTGTCAACAGACCCAAGCCACACATTCTGTCCTGTTTTGTGGTCGTCCGAAGTTTACTTCACTCGCAACAGAGTTCGAGAATCTCTGGAAAATGCGCCATCAAATTTCTGCGTTTGGAAATTTCCAATGGGTAAAGGGGTCAGAGAATATTGCCTTCAGCCTTGCAGTCTCCTGTGCATTCAAAATTGCAAGGCTTTGTTTGCGAGATTTCAAAAAAGGTGAAAAATTGCGAGGATTAAAAAAGCCCTGGAAACCACCCTCCAAGCGGCCCACGGTTTTTTGCGCGAGAAAAAGTCACCAAAACAGTGGCCTCAGAATCTCCTCCATAGGGTCCATTTCCCTTTATTTGCAATTTCAATCGGATCGGCGTTGAAATTATAATGCGGTTGGTGGGCTCAATCATGGGACCACGCTGGAGGTAGAGGTACCTTTCACTTGACCTCGTTTATTATACTGCCCCTTTCGTGTTCCAAAATTAGGTATGATTCCAAACTGTCGAAATGGGGCTGTGATTATGGGCTGCTCTCAATGATTTACTGCAGATCCGCCCTGGATCAAGTTGGGAGTGGTCAGTGGTGAAAGTCAAGCAAGATGCTACGAATAAGATATAATCTCCAAATCAAAATGAAAATAAAGAACATACCTAAGTGCTGAACACATGGAAATTTGTCAAAAATGATGAAATTTCCAATATTTAAAAAAACATTGTGGGCCCTTCGGGGCCCCTTTGTATGCTGGGCCCTGGGGCGTTCGCCCCCCTACGCCCCGTGGTAAAGGTGGCCCTGACCAAGCACCCACCAATTGAATTCATGTTTCCTGGTTTTCCATGTTGGTGTGAACCCTGTAATTTTTTTCCTTTGGGATTTCATTTGCGAAACATGCTTTTGTTTTTCCAGTCACACACAGCACAAGCAAAGCTTCAACTCAAAATAGTCAATCCAAATGATGGATGTCGTGGACGCATGGGGATTTCACACCAATAAAAATGGAGCGGAGTTGTGCGAAGAAATGAAATGTTGACAACGCATTCTTCACAAAAATGGCTTTTGTCTCGAGTTGAAGACGACTGTCGGTCCACCACATTAGGCAATGCCGAATAGCCTGTCGTTTCTTGAACTCAATTTGTGGTGAAGAATACCAAGGACTCACCACGGAAATTCACGAAAAATATCCCCATGCACGTTGAGGGACCAACCAATGGATCGGGGGGACTGGGATAGGATAGAACGGACTGAAGAAGTGGACTGAGGCAGAAGTCGACTGAGGCAGAAGTGGACTGAGAGAGAAGTGGACTGAGGCAGAATTGGACAAAGGAGGGAGTTTTCGAGAGATTTTTTGCATGGAGGTGGCAGCTTACACCTGTCCAAACATGACCGAACCTGACCGAGCCTAACCCGGAGAAATTAAAAAAACAGCCTCCAAAAATGAAAAAAAAATCTGCCTCAGTCCACTTCTGCATCAGGTCGTTCTGCCCGTCACCGAAATCCACCACGTTTGGGCCCCAAACAATCTTTTTGCGTTGGTGGGTCTATCATTTTGATGCAGCAGCGTTCTCAATGTTTTCAGACGGGTGTCCCACACACGGCAGGAAAGAAAAAGATTCACTCAGTCACTCATGCCTGTTTCTGGTCTCATGATAAATTTTTGAACCAACCCGTTTCACGAAACTCCCGAAGGTTGGAACACATCGAGAAATGGGATAAACAGCGAACTGGCCAGCACAAAAATGGTGAAATTCACAAAACGACAATATCTTTCGAAAAAATTAGTCTTTCGCCGAAAACAAACTGGTCTTTTGAGTGTTTGACACCATAAGCCAGCACAGTCAGATTCTGTTAGGTACCTGCCCAACGTGACCGCACTGCAAAATGCAAAGAAGAATTATGCAGGTATCGCCACACTTGAAAAACAACACTTCTGCTCCTGAGAAATTGACGAAAATCGGGAAACGTGGACCTTGCCATCCATTTTTGTTTGGCCAGCAAAAGCAAAAAACGCAAACACGGAAAACGTCTGCCAAATGCAGGAAAACCGTGGATACTCGCCAGCCATGGCGGCCTGAAACAGCAACTCGGAAAAAGATTCGGACACTTGTTGTTTTGTCAGTTTTGTGTTGTCCAAATTCCACAATGAAGAATGGAGACACAAAAATGACTGGAAAGAGGATCGTCCGGAATGACACAAGACACAACCGCGTGAGATTTGGCTGACGCAACTGCAGGAAAAAATGGCGGAAACGCGGAAAAACAATGCACGAAACAGACAAACGCGCAAACTGCTTCCGCCACAGGCCACTGTCTGTTCCAGTTCACAGTTGTGCCTCGACGACTGCGCGCGGGCGCCAAGAGAAAAGCGCTGAAGACCGGGAAGTGGAGGAGAGAGAATACAGAATCTGGTGAATGCCCGCCACACCACGCCGTCAAACTATACTCCACCCGCGCAGGCAAAAGCCCAACTGGAGCTTTTCTCCACTGGTGCAACTCGTGCAACGCAAGCAAGGATTTCTGCCCTGCCGCTCTTGTGGTGCGGTTTCCGATCTGGAAAGTCTCTGATTTTTGCCAAAGATCGGAGATTTTTTTCGGAGATCAGCATCGTTGCAGAAGGATGGCGGCAGAAGATCGGGAAAATTCCACAAGATCGGATCCACAGCGTTTCGAGTCTGCGCCATTCGATCTTCACGTGCTCCTTGTTTTTAGAATGTGGTTTATGCTATATCGGTTGATGTAAATGTAGACAGTCACGGAGCTCAGTTCAAGTTTTTATTTTTCCACCACTTTTATTGTGGCATATGGCAGAACAAATGTTGGTCATTGGATTGGCAAATTACAAATGTTAACACATTGCAAAAAAATTAACAAAATGGCAAAATTTGCTATGCACGTGGTTTGTAATACCACCAATTTAAACTACATCTTCCTATGCACACTATTGTACAGTCCATAAGCATTGTTCTCATTGAGATGTGTCACAAACGTAAATACAACAATGCCTTCTTCTTTTTTCTGAGCGCGGAATTGTTTTTAGGACGGAAATTACGTGGAATAAAAACTCAATTCTTTGCGTGAATGATGCACAAT
The DNA here is from genome assembly GCA_030068105.1 of Sinentomon sp. SZTP_YWyxl. Classification (NCBI taxonomy): domain Eukaryota; kingdom Metazoa; phylum Arthropoda; class Protura; order Sinentomata; family Sinentomidae; genus Sinentomon; species Sinentomon sp. SZTP_YWyxl. The sequence goes on from JASGXE010009702.1 coordinate 23,617, forward strand.
CTTTGTATTTATCTCATTGCATTTGACGATGTCCAGCCACTCAGCTTTAACAGCTATGGAAAACTAACGTGGTTTTGCACAGAAATTAAATTTTCGCAGCTCATTTCTTTCTGCGAAATTAACCCTGAGTTGAAGCTGAGTTGGTTTGGCCATGGCTGAGAATACTCCACACGTTTTCAAACTAACATCGAACAATACTTTGATTCATGTGCTGAAACCCAAATTTTCGATCGGGTATTCATTGTTGCAGATGAATCTTGACTTTCGTTCAACCTGCCCTGAGAGCATTTTTGATTAAAATGTAATGTTTACGAGTATTTGAGTAGAATTATCAGATTACATAGTTCGTCGAAAGGTGTGTAGTTGTTTTATGAAGTATTCCTGACGCTGTGAACAAACGAAATTTTCAGCGAGAATTTTCATTGTCACTCATTTGAAAATCTTGCAGTCACGTTCAAAAAACTTTTCATCTAAAGATGGCAAAAACATGTCAAAACATTTCATTTTCACAGAAAACAGAATGGAAATAATAATAGAAATAAATGGTGGCGTCCGCATTTTACCCCAGTCTACAATTACTCTGAATACCCAACTTCTGTTTTAAGAAACATATGACAGAAATAGATCACCATACCTTTTTCTCGTCCCCCAAAATGCCCTACCTCGAATATCCCCGACGTTTGCCTTCCCCCACTAGAAAATGGTGGATTTGAACACTGCACCTGAAATTCCTAGATCTCCATTTTACCATTTTCATCTGGCGCATCACCAGGTGGAGTCATCTTTCATCGTCTCCTCTGCCCTGTGGAAAATTCAATCCGTCACCCCCAACAACAAAAAATTGGGCAAGAAAGGTCTCAAGGTAACATCGCTGTTCTGGTGTTAACCAAACGCTTTGCAATTGAAAAATTAATAACTTGGCATCTTCTGCAAGCGAGGACCGAAGGCATTAAGTGGCCTATTGGAGGGCATCCACTCCCAA
>JASGXE010009703.1:0-16193 GCA_030068105.1 Sinentomon sp. SZTP_YWyxl
TTTTTGGAACCGGTGCAAGCCACGAGGTATGCGCTGCTGGCAAGTTATTCTGCTGAAGAGAACGAAGATGGCGTGCTGCGACCTTCAAGAAATTGTTTAAGAAATTTCACAACTTGGAAATCTGTTTCCCAATGTCCAACTCATTTGGAATAACGCAGGCCAGGCAAAATGCAGTATTTTAGAGAAAAAGACTCATAAACAGGTTGTCGCGTATATAAATACTCCAAGAAAACCATACCCGTCTGTTCCTAATCGAAATTAATCACACAAAATAAATCGAAATTAATCAGTGAGGTATCCATGGCAACCCACAGATTGCCATGGTTACCGCACTGATTAATTTCGTGGTAACCATGGCAACCCATAGGTTGCCATGGTTACAACTAAAAGAAAAGCTTTTCACCTTTTTGGCGGCTAGTGTGTCGAAATGGGGGGTCGGAACATTTTTTCATTGAACATTTTCTGTTCACTCTACTTTTGTCAATTTGGCCTCGAAATATGGCTTTTATGCGGCTTTTCGCTCTCTCAATTCAGTTTTCCAAAACAACCACAATTTGGACTTTTTTGGATTTTAGGGGTCCTGCGTGGAAGCGGAGGCTCGGTAGGTATTTTGTCACTGAACATTTTTTCGCTTGCCCCGTAGAAATTGTCCTGAAAATTTGGTAGTTCAACGATGAATTCTTACATCCAAAATCACCCCAAATTAACCCAATTTTGGGCTACTTTGGGGGGGGGGCAAAACATGGAAATGGGGACCCGGAGTCATTTTTCGCACTGATTAATTTCGATTTGTTTTGCCATGTGGAACAGCCGGGTATGATTTTCCTGGACCATTTAGGCTACTGGACACCCTTATTTGAAAAATAAGAGAAAAAGCCGAGTCACGTGTTGGTATGCGAATAACAGCAGAATGAATGAGCCGTCAGTAGAAAAATCGTTTGAATAAAAGAGACAAAAAGCCGGCATTGAAACATGCTGCACTTCAAATAAGCAAACAATGGGCAGAATATGAACTTGAACTTGCGGATATGGGACAATTTTGCCAGAACTTGAGCGCTACGTTAAAATGAACATTCGCGCGTGCCGGAATTTTTTTTTGTGGATCCTTCAAATAAAGCGAATCAGCGAACAAGTGCACAAAGCCAAAGAGAGCAGGCCTTGACTTACAGTTAATGCCATCAAAATCCAATTGCTCAACGCTTCATTGATAATAAAGGATGTATGCATTTTGTCACTTTGCAGCACTCTACCACGCTGCTCTCTACCTAACTCTTGTCCCTGGGCCCTGAACGTCATTAGTCAAGTGAAACTTAACTTTTCATGCCACAGTTGATTTCTGGATCCTTGGCGTGGACGCCATCTCTTTGAAGTTCTTCATTAAAATAACAATAAACACCAGCATTTTTATGGGCGTCTTTTAACAGATGAAAAGAGAGCAATGGATTCATTCTGCAGAAATTTGAAATAGGCAAATGGAAATACCTGATCCTGCCGGAATCGTTTGTCTGCTTGACCTTATCGGAATCTGTTTCTACAAGAACGGCCATCACTGCGCGTTTGCTCAGGAGCTGGGCTGGACCATAACGGCGACAGTTAGTTGTTGTGGGATCATTTTTTTGAGCTTTTCATTGTCTCGAGTTTCTGCACGAAAAAAACAATGTATTGTTTCAGTTGGCAAAACGTTCTCTAATTCATTTCAGTTAATAGTCATGATATTACACGAGCGTTTTGCCTTTCAATCGTATATCTCGTGTGCTCTTTTCAAAACAAAGGAATTTGATAAAAAAGAAACTTTGCATGTCATAGCTGCAGACTGGTGACAAATAACACCTTCGAAATTGTGCAGCTCGAAGTCAATATATTTATTTTGTAGGGTGAAATCGAGAGATGGCAACCACCTAAAATGTTCAAGGGGCCAAAATTTGCAGACCCATAACCTTTAAAAGCTCTTGAACGCCTCTTTGCAAAAAGAAACGTGTACCAATGTTTATTGAGAATGCTGACGAACACAGTGTCAAGATCATCGGTTTTGTGCTGCAGACAGTGATTCCACAAATTTTCCTGCACGCTCATTGTGCAGAGGTGGGTCTATTAGCGTTGATTCTAACTGTTGAATAAAAATTGACGTGTCGATGTTAAAGGAAAGGTTTACGATATTGGTGCAATTTCAGCATTGAAATGCTCTGGCCGAAATATTTTCTTACAACCTGTCCAGATCTCGGTGTTATGGATGGAGCAAAGTAATTGTATTGAGATTGAGAGCTGGACCTCCAAATCCGCGGCAGTGGGTTTATCTTACCACAGCTCTCTTGACAGCTATCTATGATCACGTAACTTCATCAGCATGTAACTTGACTCGTGATGATGCCATCTGCAGGTTGGCTACACTTGATTCCACAGTGCAGATAATGTCGTCAACAAAATCTCTGCAGTCCAGAATTTTGGAGAGTTTGCGCAAATCAATACGATGAAAAAGAAAAAAAATTAAAATAAAATTTGTCGTCAGTCTGGAACTTGGAGCAATTGACGAATACATTGAGATGTCCTGCTAAATAGGCAATGATATTACGTGTACAACTCTCGTGGCATAATTGCTAGAAATGCCAAGAAGTCAACTTTACGACATCCATTTTTGAACCGATTATGCCGACTGGCATGATGCCACATTCGTGAAAGCAACCTAAATCTTTTTAAACCTCATTAATTGCGAAAATATCTAGACAGCTGTGTTAATATTTTATGTTATCACTGTATCTACCGATGTTCTAAAAGAGAGCGATGTTCTGAAAATAACATGAAGAATGCAAGACAAATAACACCAAATATTTACTCGTCAATGGTTTGGTTGCCCTGGGTATGAAATGGTAATAGCGATGAGGATGGAAACACATAAGTTTTGATATCCGGCATATTTTAAAACTTAAATAGGTACCCATTTGGGCATGAAATGTCATATTTTTGCGAGTGAATTTGCTAGGTACACTGTAGTCTGGATTCCAGAACACTGATTCACACGCAGTAACTTGCACAAATTGCTCCTTCATTGCTTGTCATGCAAACTGCACAGGGCGGTAAGATAGGCATAACGAAAGTCGAATTGCATCGGGTGTTTCCGTTCTGGAGGATGTCCAGTGTAGAAAACGATTGACCTTTACTGGACGGTGGCTGCATTGAGCCTCGCAGAGGATGCCTATTTTCAGCGAAGTTGCAGGTGTGCATGGTGGTAAATAAACCTGATCGTAAATGATGGGCATGTGGAAATCTGAAGAAGTCTAACGTACGAATAAGTTATCGGTAGATTTTGGTGAACCCAGTCTTCGACTGACTGTCTGGCCAACAAGTCGGTGGGGAGGTGTTCCCTCTTTAAGGCTTACCATTGAGACTGGACCCCGCACATGCAATTTAGCATTACAAATTTCGCAGTAATCCTCCGTTTTTAGCTCTTATATTGTTGTTGGGACAACAAATAACGAGAAATGCGGCTGCGGGATTATGCAACTGTCTAAACGACCATTCGGTCTGTCTCGTTTTTGCTTCACAACCAACTGAAGCCTCCATCAGTAAAGTTGTTTCCTCGTCCACTTGTCTGTTTTGACTACCTGAAATCTGTTGAGGACGATTCACTAGCAGATTCTGTTGACCACCAACCAATCGGTCCATCAAGGTCTGTCTGTTTTCCGTGAAGGAAAGCGTGTAATTTTAATTACGCCCACACTCTTCAGCGAAGAGGTTTGCCATTGAAATAAAATGGCAAAGTACAGACCCCTCGATCTTTGCTGAGAAGGAAGTATGGACTCCTTGACCTTTGCTGAGTAGCCCGGTACCTCAGACGTACCCTCAAGACATATTCGGTGGCGTGTAGTGTTGCGTTTCATTGTTAAGTGGAAGGAAAGAGAGCGTTCTGACACTCCCTTGAAGGGACAGCATCGCATCTTTGGGTGAAAGCTGAATTCAGTGGTGAATGCGTTGGAGTTCAAGTAGTAATTAAGGGCTGTTTAGTGTTACGAGTGCGGAGACTGCTCAAGTACTTCATTTTTGACATCAATAGCTGGTAGTGTACTTTGGAAGGTCAGATTCCTTCAGGAACCTCTGAATTTGTTTGAGGTGGACAGCTGCCGGTCGAGGGTTACGGAGGAGAGATCGAGCTCTCCAGAAACGTAGATTTTGAGAACTCTATAGTTGATACGGCTGTGTGATGTTTTGAGATACCAGTGTTTGCTGAAATCACAGTACACCACCACGACACGTAGTGAATTTGACGCATCATCGGCTACCCCTGCAGACGCAACAATAGAAGAAGTGTTTAATTGCCGACGAAAAGTACCTGTAGAGTTATTTAGTAAGTTTCTACGATTTATTGTCACGTCATCATGGATTGAATTTCTTGCATGCAGGATATATTGACTGCACGGTCTTCGTTTTAAAGACGAATTCAAAACGGAGGATCGGTTCAAAAGAAGTGTCCGCGCAGGATGGACACAAGCGGGACACTTTAAAGACGGGCCTCCTTGCTTCTCTTGTTGTGTTATTTTATTTCCTCCTTTCACCGAGTCCTCTTTCGAATGGGCCACCCACATTTATTTTTGGTCCTATTTGCATGATAGGAATACTGACAAAGCTTCCGACCTCATTTTGCCATCATGATTAGGAACATAAACCGAGCTGTGCAAAAATGCAAACCTTTTTTCCGATAATACCTTGTGTAGCGTTTCTCGTTGAAATCTTGGATGTTTTTGTTTGCCCTACCAGAAAAGTCGTTTATTTCTTGTGAGAGTGCCTTCCGTGTGTCGTAAATATTTCCCGTCCAAATGGAGGGACACGTGTTGGATGTGATTTGAAAAACAGTGATCTCGCACCTGCTTTTTTGCATACGGGGCACAACATCTCTTGCTTTTGTCTCTCATTTTTGCGTTCCTTCCGCAAAGACAAAAAAGCTTACAGGTCCCTGCATGCGTAGGGCGGTGAATAAGCCTAAAACAAGTTTTTTTTTTCAAAAATTACCTTGTTATAAATGTCACATTGTCCCATCTGGAACCCATTTTATTTGAATTGTTTGAATCTGGTAGGGTCGTCATGCAGTCCCTCTAATCATACTGACCAATGGGCATGCAAATTTGGTGAATATGGCTTTGTTGCTTTCTTCCAGCTTCTCCAGACAGTTATTGAGAGGCTTTTGGATTTTTCGGCCGGCAAACCGCAAACCTTCAGAAACTCTTCACAAAAGGCAAAAGTGATGTGACTTGAAGCCCATAATAAACAGCTGAGTGCACCCAGCTGTTTATTTCCTTTGACTCATTCGTCTCCCGAGCTTTTCCTCTGGTTTGGTTAGAAATATGTTGGTGATTGTTAGTTGCGCCCGAAACATTCAAGACTAAACATGTCCTAAATGATATAGCATACATATCAAGAGAATTTCTATGGCAAATTCTCACTTGACGATAAACAAAGATTCACTTCAAAAGCAGACGATAGACAGTTGCTAACGTATCCCATGCACGCAAGTGTAAACGGTGCACACGTTCCATGATAGCAACACCGTCATAGAAAGTAACGTTTTCTTCTCACGCTCCAGCAAAAGGATAGAATCCATTATTGCAAAAAAGGATTCTCTGTTAAACCTTTCATTGTTGAAGTTGCGGCTTGTTCGAAAAAGAACCGGTATGTTAGAGGGAAGCAATTGCAACATGAACTAAAAGCAACAAAAACAAACACAAGCAAAAACAACCACTTCAATAAGCAAATCAAACAGCCACGAAGAAACTAAAAAACAACTGCTCAATGCTGACTGTGCAGGATGCCGCGTTGTGATTATCAACGCTTCAGTGATGATCAATGAGCTCCAATAACAAAGGTGTTTGATCTTGACAATGGTTTTGAAAATCTGAACATTTCCACCAGAGCCGACTGCTTAAAAGGAAAATTGAAAGTTGCGATCCCGTGATTTTAAGGCAAGTATAGATTTGCTGCAGATTTATACCTAAACTTGATTATGTCTGCATCAGTCCACATCATCTTGACTGCGCATCTCAATCTATGGAGGGCCAAGTTTTGACAGTTACATTGTTTTCCAGATGGTGAACGCACAAGCGATGTGTCCAGATATGGCTTATTTCGAGTCAACAGCTGTATTAATGGCACTGATCCAATGCTTGCTGCTGACTGATATCTCTGAGGGGAGTCCTGATGTATTTAAGGAATTGAACGGCATCATTGGATTCCATCATGGTTTCGACAAAGCCTTCTTGGATGGGGCACCCAGTAAATACTTCGATTCGCTGGAACTGCAGAAGAAACTTTTGAACGAAGTCGTTAAGAAATTGACGGCGCTCAAGACGAAGGATAAATCCTTCCAGCCGAAAAAGGGGAATACACGGCCTTCAATTTATCCCACTTACAGACGCGATGCTGTTAAAAAAGCGGGTTCCGCTTACAAATATTTCTTTGGGAAGGATGGTCTAGACCTCAATCAAGATTTGTACATTGATTTTTCAACCAAACCAATGCTTCCTGATGATGTCTTTGATGAGAAGCTTCCTGAAAATGTCCTCCAGCGTCTTTTCCTATCTGATGTTGCGGAGGTGCCTACAACAGCGCTTATTGAGATGGAACCGGAAATGCAGGAAACAGAAAAAAAGGTTAGTCCATCAGAATGGAGAAATTATACAAACAGAACATTTTTTTCTGCGAGGACCGAATAATTTGAGAACCTTTGTAGCCGCGAAATTTATTTTTGTGATCACAACCAGTGCCTGAATGGCGAATTTCCGGGAAGTAAAGTTTTGCCACTTTTTATTCTATAAAAATGATCGGATTGGGGCAACTAAAGTCACTAAATTTCGGTTAAGAAATTAAAAAATTTTGAACACGCATACGTCAAGACAAGTTTACGGTAATTTGGAGACAAGCTTAAGTGGGTTTGGGGAAACCGCTGCTGATATTTGTTGTTAATACAGGCACGGCTATATTCAAACTGAACAGTCTAACGCAATACTCGAAGTACAGTATTTTGCGGCGCAAGTTGCCATTGACACCAATAAATTGCCGCTTGAATTAAAAAATGAACTCCGGCCTAGAAGAATTTTAGCGTGGAGTTAGCCTAGCCAGAAGACGTGTGACGTTGAAAAATGTTTATGACTTTTAAACTTCGCCAATCGCCAAAGTACTGGGAAAAAGGAATTGTGGTTCGCATTTAAATAACAGGCAGGGTGGGCAAAACAAGTATCGTTGTCATTTCTCCGCTGAACGGACTTGCGTAAATAAACGGAAGATAGTGGAAGCAAGACCTTATCGGAGACTATTTGCATAAACTCACCTGTATTACGAAAACTCGAAAGGCTGCAGCAAAATACATACTGTATAAGTATTTCATTCTGTCGGAGAAACCCCTTTGAAATTCTCTTTCAGTAAAGATCTGCTGTCTAAAACTTCAATCCTTACCTTTCTGCAAATTTAGGAGGCATTTAGAGGAGGATTTCATATATCCAAAGATCTTCTGAAATTGGTTTTGACATCCTCGATTGCCGCTCCCTTAGAAAAGGAAGAAATTAAGTCGCATGTTGAAGCTGTTCTTGACTGCTCGGAAAACCTGGACAACAGTGGTACTTCGTTGGATGGAAAGCCTGTGTTGGGAATTACTATGCAAAGGAAAGACACTGCTGACATTCTTAACAAACCTTGGATGATGGCAGCCTACAACCAGTTCAGGACTGCATTGAGGAAGAACGAAAGTCTCCTTGACTACTTCTTGGAGCCGTATAAGGATTTACAGGAGATATACAAGGCGCAGAAGGTGAGTAATGATTAGTGACGACTAAGTTCTGATCAGTGATGACTGATGACTATATGCTGACTATATGCTGCAACGAGAGGGATTGGTTGAGGAGCAACCCCAGAGAGGATTGGGCATGAGAATGTACACAAAGTCAATGTCAAAAACTGTTTGGGATTACGGCACATGTTACACGTAATACAAAAATAGAAGGGGGAATAAAAGGCGAGTAGAGCCCGGTTTTCATACCGTTGCGGAATACGCAGTTCACTGCGGTTTAAGGGACGTAAAATGATAAAAGCTGGCTTTTGGGATATTTTGTGCCAGTCCCATATCCTTTTAAAAGTAGAATACGTTAATTAAAACAGGAATTACACCAACGGAACGCGAATTGCAACGGGTAGGTAAACTCAGATCGAATTAAATTCTAGTTGTTTGGTTAGGTATTCGGCGAAGAATGCGAATCTGAAGATATGACCCTTGAGACAGAACGGAATGTAGTCATTAAAAAATTTGATGAAATAAATTGCGGAACTACACGTTTGTAAAATGACACAATGACAAAATGACACAAACTGGAATTGCAATTGCCTGAAGAAACTGAAGAATTTAACTCATGGCATTCAACTTTTCTGGGTTTGTTTCATGAACGGTCGATCCACTGCAATATGCCGTAGCCAAAATACCTGCTTCAAACAGTTACACAACCTATTCAGAGCCACGCTTTAAAGAGATTAATGCCCGGTTGCACCAACGTGGATCAAGCTTTGATCTCGGATCAAACTCTGATCCTGGATCAGGCAATGTTAAAACCCTATGCTTGATCTCGGATCAGTGTTTGATCCGAGATCAGTGCTTGATCCTTGTTGGTGCATGCAACTGGGCATAAAAGTCCACCACCAGGATTCACTTTATTCTGGCTTGGTTCGCGTAAAAATCCAAAAAGCAAGATCTTCAGTGTTAAAGAGATCTCTAGTGTATTTCATATTGTTTGAGAGCTAGAAAATGTTAATTTAACCTGATGTGGTTCAATGCATCGATTTAGCCTCCACTGCTTTCTGAAGTTTGAAAAGAAATCGCAGCAATTAGGTAGAGAAGTTGCCTTTCAACGGCATAGGTCATATTTTGGAAAGGGAATAGAGACTGCATGCGTCAATTGTGATATTTTTAAGATCTGTGGTGTCGAAATTGGGGGTGTATGAACACATTTTACGAGGGAACTGAAACCTGGTAGTGAATCGATACCGCAACTTTCCTCTCATGCCCAAGAGGGAGAATTTAAACAACAAGTTTCTGTTCAATAACACGCCCTTAAGGGTTTGAACTGCAAGCGAATGTAAACATTAACATCACAGTAGAGTGCAAAATTTTATATTTGGCAGTATTTGCAATGCTTTACGCTTTCCACAGTATAATACCGGCCCAGAAATGGCCCGTCGACGCTGTGGTTATCAAATTCGTTAACTGTTTAATATCTTACCGATGTACTTTTATCATTGGCAATCTGTTTTGTTTGTGATCTTGGTTGAAATATATGCTCGCTCAATTGCAGGCAGAATTAGGTCAGGTTAGAACAGGTTCGTTTAGTTAGTTCACGTCAGTTAGAGCGAGCAAATGGTTCAATCAAGATCAGCCATAACTGATTGTTGGAAAGAGCTTCCAATTTACATGAGATAGAGTAATGCATTGCAAATGCTACACGCTGAGTGATAAAATATAGCCGCGCTGTAGGCGTGTGATTTTTCGTCGGTTTCAATCAAACCCTTTAAAGGTATTGTAGTGAGCTGAAACCGGACTTCAATTCTCCCTCGCAGACATGAGTGAAATTATTGATGTAGTTTCGAATCACTCTCCGGTTTCGTCCATTACCGTACGTCTCCATTAACCTAAATTTGGAACTTTAACTGGTCTGAAGTCCCGTTGTTGGGGACATTGCAACAGTTCTTCATCGAACGAAAATGAATGGTCTATAAGTCGATAGACTACTTATGCGCGGAGTTCGTGCTCCTTGCAACGAAGTTTTGGTAACTTTTATCTCAAATTGAATGTTTCCGTTAAGTACTGTATAGATCGATTCATGCTTTCGGAAGAAGTATTGCTGTTTATACCTAGGTGGGGCCTCTGGTTTAAACGTGGATTACTGTTATTCTAACAGGTCAGGAGAGTACAGTACGTTGCAAAAAACCCGTTGCATATACAGGGGGAATCGGAGATGATGATTTCCATTTGCAAAATACTTGTTACACACATTGGCTAAGATAGGACAGTCAGCGAAGCAGGAATCACTCTGCGAACAAGGACTACATTGATAAAATTGTCCCATCTAAGCCAATATGTGTTACAAGTATTTTGCAAAGGGAAATCACCTTCTTCCATTACGTCTCCATATGTGTAACAAGTATTTTGCAAATGGAAATCATCATCTCCCATTCCCCCTGTATATGTAACAGGTTTTTGGCAGTGTACTGTACTCCTATCAAGAAATGCTCGAGACGCAAAGAGTGCACCTCTTACGGCGAAGAAGATGGATGGAGTCATGGTCAATCAAACTGCGAACCTAATCCTAGTAGGCGGACTCATGCGTGGGCTAGCCTTTCTTGCTAAGCGGAATAGACGCGCCACGGCAATACATCCTTTGGAAAACTGGAATTCCTTTTCACGAGTTGGAATACAAACAGCCAGTCATTATACAAACACTGCCAACCTGTTGCATATACAGGAGGAATCGGAGATGATGATTTACACCTAGGCTTATTTACACCTACTTCAAATGAAACGCACCTTCCATGGATCACATGAAATGACATACAGCTAAGCATAGGTTTTTAAATTAGTCGTGAGGAGAAATCGCAGAAGAAATTATATAAAATAGAGATTAGATGTGAATTAGCCGTATGTTCACTAATGATTTAGGAACTAGAATTTGCCTGGATGAAAATAATGGCGAGTGGAAGTGAAGTGCAACAAGAAAAGCTGAATTTTTTGATTTGTGTAAAATCTTAACATAATTTACAACGGAACTGATTCGCCTGAGTCGCTCTTCATAAATTGATCAACAAAATTAGCGATAAAGTTAACCAGGGTGATAAAATATTTCTTAAAATTTCTGTAAATTTCCTTTATACAGGAAGATGCGAAAGATCCAAAAGGATATAGACAGAAACGGAAACAGATTGCCAAAGAAAAGAGAGTGAGTGGATAAATTTACAACCTGTTGTTTTACTAAACATTATGGCCAAGACGACCTGTGAGACGGTATCCTGAACAGTGGAAAAATAGCCGCCCAGCCATCTTTCGTTCGTGGTGACGAAAGGATAATGTAGTAGATGCCTGCCCTTCTACAGCCTGTTCTCAAAAGTCCCCGATTAAATTTACGGCAACTGTGTCGGTTGTTTGGTTGTAACCTTACAGTTTCATCAAAGAGACATTTAAAGTTGCGAATTTATATGCTGGTCAAACTCAATGGATGGATTCGCAAACAAGTTTTCTCTTGCCTGCTAGATTTGTTTTCACATTCTAAAAAAATTCAACGAAACTGAATTATGCAACAGGAACAGAGGTATGAATGTGAATATTTATCGCAGCTTTTTATCGCAAATAAAAACTGGAAATGAGAAACCTATGCAGAAAACAAAGCATTCAACTTTGCATGAACGTGCATATGGGTGCCTCAGATTTTCTTTGACGTCGGGGGAAAATTATTATATACAAAAATATATGAAAAATACATTTCTTTTGTGTATATGACTGGCTTGAACTCAGGAAGGCATACCGTGAAAGGTAATTTGACAATTTGATATTTTGATACGTTGACACTTTGAAATTTTTCATGATTGCTTCCTTCAAACGTGGATACAGCATTTGTGGGTATGTTCTGGGTAAAATGGAAAATAAATATCCGTATATGTTCTTTTTCAGATGTTTAAACGCTGCGATATGACCATTGAAAGATGTGCACAGCAGATTTGCAAAAATCTTCCGAGCAAATACACTGGCTTTCGAATTTTTACGACCTATAATAGGTACGAAAACGGCTTCCACAAAATCCGGTTTTCCTCTGGTCTTAACATGTCACCTTTGAAACTCCCCTCCTGAGCCAGCGAAAGCGACAAGTTATTTCCGTTTATTAGAGAATTTATGGTAATTTTACAAAATTGTCAACCTCATAGCGATGCAGAATTCTTCAAAAATGATGCAAGCTCTTCTCTCCGTTAGCCAATCACCGGTTTGAGATCTAACGTGCCCTATTATCTTTCAGGATATTCTGGATGCCATGGAATCTAGTCAACGAGCGATAACTTCGCAGGTAATTTTTCATTTAGTTACTGAATTTGAAGTTAAAACATAAATACTCTGTTGCATAAATTTGGCGAACATGCGCGGAATAAATTCGAAACTAAATCATAATTACGCTGGTGTTAATTAATTTCTTAATAATTAATTTCTTAATAATTAATTTCTTAATAATTAATTTTAAATAATTAATTTCTTTATAATTAATTTCTTAATAATTAATTTCTTAAGAAAATTTCTTTATAATGAATTTCTTCATCCCGCAGTATACGAGTGCACTTACTGTCTAGTTAATCCGTAAAGTCTGAAATGTTTGGGTGTTGTGACGATATTACTTTGTTATTTTTAATCAAATGTTACAAGTAAAAAAAATTAGTTACTTGACTCACGGATTGACTGACAACTGACTTAATTTTGCTTATTGGTCACTTCAAATCTCTTTTAACCGTCGGAACCGTTTTTCATGCTGGGACAAGGAAAATCAGTCATTTGCTTTTTTGCCTGTCAGTGGGGTGATTTTGTGGGATTTCAAAATTTTTACATCTTTATTTGACTTTTTTCGTATAATGCGATGCACGATGCCCACTTGCGTAAAACAAAGTTGTATTCATCGATGAATCTTCAGAAGTAAGAAAAATTAATCAAGGGCAAGTTTATGGTATCGCGACAGGTACTTGCTGGTCAAAGGCCGCAGGAAGCGAAGCCCTCTGGCCATAATGGAATTGCTGTGTAGCCGATTAACCTCCAAAAATACATGGATCGACATGCGCACCTCCTGCAGTGTACTTTGATTTGATTTTCGAATTTTTGGAGGCGGTACCTGCATCTCATCTCTCTGAATTTGGGTAATAAAGATTGCGGGGATTGTCAGTAGTTGAGAAAAATTTACGAGGTTCAGTTGGTGATCCCGCGGTCAATGATGACCAAGCTGGCTCAAACCAAGAGAATTTCTTATTGGCCTCCAGACTTTCGGAACGAAATAACTTTTTGTCCTGAGACAATATAGGTTATGCATTTCCATTGTTCTGGTTGATATTTCTGGAGCGCGATGACCATGATGAATTCGAAAAGTTAGCCCATGTAATAGCAGTCATACCCATACTGTTTGCGCATAAGGTCTTGATTTTACCGTTTTGGTGTTGAAATGGATCTTCACGACCATAAGTGTGGATGGTTGAGTCGCACTTGCAGTAAATACATTGCTAAGATCTTCCAAATCAAAGTCATCTCTAGAGATGGATCCCAAGGGCTCCCCGGAAGAGAAAAAATGTCAGAACTACAACCATGGCATCCATTCTATCATACTTCCAAGTTTTTACGCTGAGGCATAGTGGAAGAATACCGTATCATAAATGCTGTTTGGTGTGCGTTGGGCTCAATCATAATTGGCCACGATTATCAACTAAAGCTTGTCCAAAAAAGATCTGGAGAAAATGTTTGTCCACAACATATGAACATGTTCTGTTCCTGTGAACGATTAATAGGTATAGTCCGCAGGGGTTTCGGTAAGGATCGTCATTCAGTGTTTTTGTAGAATATCAAGGGTTACATTCCCGACTGGAGGCCGTGCGGTAGCATTTCAGGTGAATTTCCCATCCTACCGTAAACCCACAAAGGTAACACGTAAACCCGCAAAGTTGTCATCTGCAGTGGTTCACAATCCCAGGAATTGCGTTTCCGATTTCTGGTTCCCCAGATAATTTTCCATGACTATCGGAACTTTAGGAATTCTTTTATCCTCGAACAGGTTTTAAAAGCCGTTATCCGTGATGGCGTAATGAGTTTTCGTCTACATCTGCTCTCGCCTGCCATGCCGGCGAGGGATTCGATGATAGGAATAGAACGGAGTGACTCTGGCAGTTCACTTCTACCTTAGTCCTTCCCGAAGTCCACTTCCAGTCTCCCGATAAACAAGGAGTCCGGTCCTAATAATATAAAAAAAGAATAAATAAAATAAATAATCAAATTATCGGGATGAAAAAGCCCCAAAAATTACAACAAAATTCTATAAACTCCAGAATTTTGGGCACTTGGAGCACCAGGTAGACTTCCACGAATCTACCCTAATCACAATATGGGTCAAGCAAAGCTCGGCAAGCACTTTAACCTCCATAAAAATTGCACGTTTTAAATAAATTACGGTGTGCCTCAAGCAAAGCTCACCAGGCGCCTAAATTCTCTCGGGTTCGGGACGGTGCGCGCAGAGAGTGCAAGCGACTTTAGACGCAATTCAATGAAATGTTTCCAAGTGTCTGGCGGAACACATGCCACTGTAACATACTTGCGTTGCGAACAGAACATGCGGACAAAAGTCACTTATTATAAAAGCCTGCCTCATATTCGCGCAGGACATCTAGCAGAGCCGAGTTTCGAATTAGGGACAAGTCATGTTGGCATTGCAATTCCAAGGCATAGACAAATTTACCAGTGCCTCGATTTGAAAGCCAGTCGGCCATTTCTCATGGCGACGAGGTTGGTCCAGCTTCTACCACGACGTATGAAAACCCACGAAATCTAAAGCGATCCATGATATTTGTTCAAGGTAGGCAACCTGCCACTCTCCTTGCACTGAAATTCAGGTTTTTCTGTAATTGGTTTTTCCCAAAAAACTGCATGCAGCTTCACCCACTTATTCACGATCCAATGTTTTTCCAGCAGGGTTAAAAATAATTGCAGACTTGTCAGTTATACTTGTCAGTCATTAGGCAACAGTTTTTCATTGTAGCAATGTCCACTCCAATTTATGTGTTTGTGGTCAATTGGACATTTGGGCACCCAAATCTAATTTCAGCATTTCTGAAATTTTGGTTCAGTATAACAACCGGTATGCACGACCTCGACCTGTTCCAGAAGTTTGGCCCTCCCGAGGCAACCTTTTGCTTTAGTAATTAAAACTCTCCTCAACGGCCAACATTTGTTCTTCCATCACGTGTGTATTGGGATTCATCATTTGGTGAAGAGACCAGATCTGCTGGCATTGAAAGCTGTAAAAATATGCAGTGTTGGTGATATATGATTGGAGTTATGTGACACCAGGGATTTCAAGATCGGCTTTATGACTTCAAGATGGAATTTTTGGGAACCTAATCCATCGCTGGTTCTATTTGGCATGCTACGTTTGGTCTATGTTTCAAGTTCTTGGTCCACGAACAAGGGAAAAAATTATTCCCAGATCACGGAAATTGTACTCTCACGGAATATCTAAAAATGAGACGCTTGTATGCTGATATTCCAGAGTGTACAAAGTGACTGGACATAATTCAGTGCGGTCATCACATAAAACAATTTTTACCTGCTGTGATTTCAGTGTTGGATTCTACACCAATCTGTCATCACTCTTGGTGCTCTAAAATGATTGATACCTTTGTTAAATGCAACCATCGCAAAATATTTGCCATTGTAGGACTTTGATCCTTTGGCCTATATTTGGAACCCAATCATTGTGACACATTATCACGGAGGATTAACGCACTCGACACCATTGGTGTCCAGTTAAAGTATTTTGTAGTTGGAATTTGCCATTTAGAAATTTCCCCCAGATGCTTTCGCTTGGCCAACGGTTTAGCGTTTTGTTTGCTTTCAATAACTCCATTCTGGACATACGCGCGTAATTTTAGCTGGTGCATCTAATTCTCGAGAAAGCTGAGGTATCGATTACTTTGTCGCTTTCGCATCAAAATATCTCTTCTAACAAGCTGAGACGTTTTTTTTAAATCCAGGACAAGTTAGTCATGGCCAGACCTTTTCACAGCTTTGAAGATCACAAAACGAAAACTGATGGTTATTGGGTTTTGCGTTTTGTGTATAGCCTGTTCATTTGCAGATTGAAGCGGAGCAAATATTGTAACCGAGGAGAGATTTGGAAAAGGGGCGGCAGTCATGTCTATAAACTGAAACGATATTTTTTCTTTGGATATTTAGGAACTTGTTTGATTAGTGTGATTTGAACGAAATTCGTTGATAATTAGTGCGGAAAGTTGCTCAATGGCATGCGTTGAACCAGGAAAGCTTGGTCTAGATCCAGACCGTGAGGTTGCAATTTTTTCACGTGCGAGTAACTTCAGAGATCGTTTGAAATTTGTAGAAGATATCACACTAGAAGAATCCAGAAATGCCAATAAAATTGTCCAGA
>JASGXE010009704.1:0-16325 GCA_030068105.1 Sinentomon sp. SZTP_YWyxl
CAGACGACGCTTCAAATTGAGACATCAATTTGCATCAAAAACATAGCGGACGACGGATTTGGGCGTATTATACGCCCAAAGAATTGAGTGCATGCCAACAAAAGTGCTGGGCGTATATATACGCCCAGGGAATTTTGTGCATGGATTTTTTGGGCGTATATATACGCCCTGGGAATTTAAGGGGTTAAAAAGCAACAATGAGAGGGTGAATTTTATACTGAGCCTATCAGAAGGAGAAATTCTATTCCGAATAATGTTCACTCTATGAGAAGGAGACTGGTTAACTTCAACAGGTGGTTCATCAGGAAAGGGCCAGAGGTTCTCGCGCCGAAGCGGTAAGTAGATCCCTCCGGCCCATTTCCATCAGCACCACTGCTGCATATGATGGTGTCAATGTCAACATTCGGGTCATTGGGTTGGACTAAAGGCGGCAGAATCGTCAATGACCTAAAAAAGAATTGATGGAGCGAGTAAGCTGGCCAGCTACATTCTGAGTTCCAGTTTTAGAATAGTGCAGGCCATCCACAGAGACAGCAGATGACTGGATGTGACGGAAATCCAGAAAGTTGACATAAACAAGGTTCTGGCAAAAGGAGGGCCAACGCATCGTTCAGCCTTGAAATTTTTTTGTTTATGAAGGGATCAAGTGGCCTATGGGGGATGGAGGAAATATTCATGCTGAAGTTCGTTCCTGGAGAAGCTAGACAGGTAGCTGTATTGAAATCACCTATCAACCTCGTGACTGACAACAGAACATGGGGTACGGATGCATGAATAATATCAATTTCCCCGATGACTAAGTTGACCAAGAGGCGGTTACAGTCACCCATACTTTTTAGGCATTGTTGAAAAATTGGATATACCCCATGAATATCTAGACTTTTTCCACCTGGTAAATCTTGCACATCCACTTGCCTTGCCAAGAAAAGGGTATAGGTGTTTTAAATTTGAGCTGCCAATTGACAAGACAACGTCCTTTGGCCCATCACCTTTCCTGAGAGAAGAGGTGGCAGGGGCAGGCTCAGCCTGCATGCATGGGCCAGGAGGAGAAAAAGAGTTGTTTTTTCGGATATTAAGGGCAGGACCAGATCTCACAGGTTTGCTTCCAGCTGAACTCTCTGCAGGCAAACCAACAGCAAGTGAGGAAGGAGGTGGTGATTTTGATTTGCTCAGCTCCAACACCTGCGCTTTAAGAATGGAGACATCAGCTTCAAGTGGGCAGGGTGGTGGTGGTGGTTGTGGTGACCTTGGTCTGCGCAACTCCAGCATCTCTGCCTTTAGGTTGCAGATTTCGGCCCTGAGACAAGCCACTTCAGCTGTGAGGATGCAAAATCTGCAAGTATATGGCAGGGCACCCGCATCCCGAAAGGACACAGACAATCCAGACGATCCAAAAGGTATCCATTGTGAACACTGATCACACATGATCCAATCATCAGAATCGGAAGCAAGGTTGGCTTTTGATTTTTTCGAATTGCCGGCAGCGGCATTTGCCGATTTTGGTTTGGAAGTTGGGATACGGGTGGGAGTTGGCCCAGGATTCTGCTCAACATCTCCACAACAAATCAACAGAAGCTGGAAAAGACAAGAGCCCAAGGCGAGGGACAAGGCACTTCGACCAAAAATCCAATTCTGTCTACCAAGAGAGATTGACCCATGATCCTTCAGGGCGACATGGGAAAAATCATGGGAAGGAACCAGAGAAAATTTTCCGAAATTGGATTTTTTATGATGTATGGGTGGCTTGGCGCCAAGCCCCAATGAAAAATAACTGGATGCGGGGTTTGAGGTGAAAGCAAAAAACAAAAACAACAGAAGCCAGAATGAAAAAACAAGATTTGCCACTGCAGCCATTTCCGACCCCCTTGGAACAAAACAGCCGTCTGTCCTGCAAGGTCACGCATGCAACACCCGAGACGCACCGTCTCCCAATTGTCGCGGGTCCTCTCCGTCCTAACCACCTGAAAGGTTTACTTTGTCGGGAAGCGAAAAGGACCAACGACCGGAATCCGATGCGCTCAAGAGTCACAGTCTCACAATCTCAGCACACTCTCGCCTGTATCAGCACACTCTCGACTGGCTCCACAGGACAGACCACTGCTTCACCGCAAAAACGTCGGAAACAACGCAATAAAGAATCAAAACACTGAAAAATCAAAAAATGGCTCAATTGACGGCCATGTTGAATTTCGAATTCGAGCGCATTCAAAATTTTCCGATCCGATCGCGTCGGCGGCTGGAAAAAGAACGATCCATGCATCATGAATAGCCTTTTGATGGCTGAAGTTTCCTGATTTCTCATGGAGGGATCTGAAGTCCATGAGAAATCAGGAAACTTCAGCCATCAAAAGTCTATTCATGATGCATGGTTTCCCCAATCGAATCTGGGAGAGCATTCACAACCAACTGCACAGCAAGAAATCGGTCACACTCAGTGATATCCAAAAACCGGCGAAACCGCGAAAAGAGTCTATTTTTCATTGGCAACCGTCGGAACCTTCCAAAAAAACTTAAAAAAGAGACTCTTTTCGTCAGTTTTTTGGTGACTATTGTGTGGATTTGCGGGGTCGAAGCACATTTTTTCATCGAACATTTTTTGTTCAGCTGACTTTTGGGAATCGTCCTCGAAAAATGGGTTTTGTGCGACGGCCCACTCTCTTAATAGGTATCTCAGTCAAAATAAGACCACCCGGATTGGGCTTTTTTGGATTTTTGGGGGGACATTGAGTAAAATTATTGGGGCTCGTCGGTGATTTTTGTCACTGAATATTTTATGTTTTACTTGCTCCGTAGAACCCGTCCCGAAAATTTGACTGTCAAAGGTGAAATCTGTGAAAATCCTGTGACCTCTTTGGTCGCAGTCTGCCGCTTCAGTCATCATCCTTATTGTTTTTTTAACGTCCCGAAAATTTGACTGTCAAAGGTGAAATCTGTGAGAATCCTGTGACCTCTTTGGTCACAGTCTGCCGCTTCAGTCATCATCTTTGTTGTTTTTTTTTTCATTCTCCATTGTTGTTGTTTTTGTCTCCGACGAGGTCATTTTGTTGTCCAAACGTTTTTGGTTTTCCTGTGACGGGTCGCTTTGCTGGCCAAACATTCGACTTGCGCTTTGCCTTTTCACCTTCACTGCCGTGGATTTGGCATTTTGTGAGAACGAACTGGTGGGCAGTAAAAAAATAAAAGAAAGGAAGCTGGTCAATACGCATATTTTGGCTGCTCAACTTGTTGCAGTTTTGGTGCTTCTGCGATTTGAGAAAAATTGATAAAGTTCACATCTTAGATGAAGAATATATATGTATGTACAGGGTGTCTGTAAAGTAAGTACAACATTTTGATCGCTTATTACGTCTGACTCGACTTCTGGGTGGGTCAGTTTTTTGTGACCGAATTGCTAGTACTTGGTTTTGTTATCAACCCTGCAGGATTTTCTGCTCCACTGGTATTTTCGTCTGCACTCTTGTTTCTCAGATGATGTCAAATGGCTGTGGGCCGAATTTTTCTCGTCGATCGTTTGAGAGTTCTTGAACATTTGAAGTGTGGCGGCCCGTACTTCATATCCAGAGATGGTGAAGTGTGAAAAGGGAGTTACTGCCTACCTTGATAATCAAACAATCCAAAACTGTCACACACAAAAGAATGGTTGACAACAGGCTCAATGGAGGACACTGCAAGATCACGTCGTCCATCCATCACAAATGACGAAAAAACGGTGCGCCATGCCAGCAGAGACAATGGCCCTATAAGACACAGTTTACAAGGTTCTGAAGGAGTTGCATTGGCAGACATGGTGCAGATTTTTCGGCCTCTTCTCAAACATTTCTCTGACTGTTTCAGCATTTGGCTTGTCGTTTGGGATCAATGGACGACGTGATCTCGCAGTGTCCTCCACTGAGCCTGTTGTCAACAATTTATTGTGTGTGACAGTTTTGGATTGTTTGATTACCGAGGTGGGCATTCACTCCCTTTTCACACTTCAGCATCTCTGGATATGAAGTACGGGCCGCCACACTTCAAATGTTGCAAGAACCCTCGCACGATCGACGAGAGAAATTCGGCCCACAGCCATTTGACATCATCTGAGAAACAAGTGTGCAGACGAAAATACCAGTGGAGCAGAAAATCGCACAGGGTAGACAACAAAACCTTAACCGGTCAAGCCCGGCGCCCGTACACCTTACGCGCTCAAAAACTGAACTGATATCCGACTGACGTAAGGTATACGCGTGTTTAAAGCTGTGGCGATTTGCCGACTGACGTACGCCGTACGCGCGGGAATACCATGCATTCAAATGGGTTTATCGCCGCAAATGCGCCGAATCGCGTCGGCTGAAATTTTCATAGTCTGAAAGAGGAATAAACAGCGATCCAGACGACGTTTATTCCACCAAAGTCGGTCCAACCGTTTCAAATTGGCGCAATTTTCAAATTTCCCGGGTTTTTGTCTTGAGTTCCTGTTGAAGGCGCCTTTTTTCGCGATCGCACGACATCTGCCGGCCGCCGAAATTTGAATTTTCGAAAAGTTGAAAGACGCGCGATTTAGCAGACGCTTATTTCACTCGATTTGCTGCATTCGTTTTGAAATGGCGTCGTGTTGAAATTTCCTGTTTTTTCCAGTTTTTGCTCAATTTTGGTGCGGTTTTCAGTGGTTTGTGTGTGTTTTGGCCAGTTTTTTTTGTGCAAAAGTGTTTTTATTGGTTGAAAACATCAAAATATGAGCGATTTTATTGACACAGAGCAGAAATCTGGCTTGGTTGGGCGGGAAATGCATGCAGTTCTGCTTTTTCCCTTTTCGAAAATCCTTGCAAAAATTATTAATTCCGGCGGGAGCGACACTTTTTGGTGCCGAAAATTGCAGAATACCATTGCAAATGCCGAATTCGTAATTCCGGGCTTGAGGGGTTAAAGTACTAGCAATTCGGTCACAAAAAGCTGACCCACCCAGAAAGTCGTGTCAGACGTAATAAGTGATCAAAATGTTGTACTTACTTTACAGACACCCTGTAGATGAAGAATATATTCTTAATCTATGGTTCACATTCGTGTCAGACGATTGAATGCGCCTTGGAAACCTTCTGCGGAAGTCACACATTTGGAATTGAGGCGCGTTTTTTTGCCCGAGATTCGTGCGGCGCGACACGGAGTGTTGATTTCCGCTGTTTGTTTCCACCAATGTATTTTGTGGGGATGGCCTCAGGCAAGAGGTGCCATTTTAATGTTTTTGCATCTCTGCACAACTTTACTGAAGACTATGGACGGAGTTGCGCCAATTTCGGAAATCGAACCAATGAAATTGACCTCGTTCCCCTTCGTCATGCGCAGGAGTGATTTCAGGCGGAAAAAATTGGGTGGGCCCAGTGTAGTGTGGGCCACCTTTCACCGTTTTGAAAAAACCGTTTTACCCGAGTTATGAACTTTTATAATAAGCACATAATAACAGGCAGGCGAACACGGGACTGATTAATTTGTGCCGTGCCACCGGCATCAACTTCTGTGCAAGCGTGAGAAAATTCGAATTCTTTCCATTGGTTCAACTTTTAAACGAATCGAAGCTCCGCCTTGCATCTGTCGTGAAGCTGTTCAGACACGCAAAAACAACAAACAGAGCTTCTCTGACCCCAGGTTTCAGCAGCAAATGTGTGGGAAAAATAATTCGGTTAGCGCAATTCAACACGACGTGTCGAGCGGCTAAACAATGCAAAAATATCATGACATTTGTGCAAAAAATACGCGCCTTTGATTGTTCAATTTGATATAATTTTGGATGAATATCATTCACTGGATGGGAGTCGTGATCATTGGACAATTGTGAGTTTGGTTGAGATCCATACTGCTTTCTTTCTTTTTCCTTGACAAAAACATGTTGCAAGGTTTGGTTTGTTTTGAGTGTAATTGCTCAATTATTGATCTGTCTTTTGTGTCACAATCAATGTTGATAAAAAAAAACGAATAAAAAAAAATTGGGACAAAAATATGAAATATAAATGCACACTTGTGTCCCACCCCACAGAAAAAAAAGATGTTATGGTATAATTTTGGATGAATGGTAAGGCGGACTGGTGTTAGTTTTGTTTTGCTTGTCTATTGTTTAACATGACCGTAGATGGACTTTGGGTGTGGTTCTGTTGACTTAACACTCACCATGTTTTAATCCTTTTTCACCAACACCCAGGTATTCGTACTTCTCTTTAACACATCAGCTGGAACGCGTTTTCACCTTTCACCTGAAGGTTCCTCGGCAGCAATGAAGACTTAGCACTGATGATGAAATGATGAGAGAAAGTCCATGTCAAATTGTGGTAAAAACAGGTGTAAAAAGAGAGCTGGCCGAAGCCATTGTCGTTGAAAACAGAAGAGTTGAAAGAAAACTTGAAAAACAACGTCCTCCAGTCAGACAGCGTGCACAACTGGAATTCGCAGAGCAGCAGCAGACGACTGTCAAGCAGCCTTTTTCCTTGTGAACCTGAAGCCTCCAAAAATTTGGATTTTTGTGAGTGAACCAAATGGCCGATGAGTCACAACTTGAGCCGATCCGGGGTGCGTCTCTTTCTGGTTGGGGTATACTGAGGGGAGGCTGAACCACTGGCAGATCGGAAGATGGAGCAAGATCAACTGATGCCGTCGCCCGTCAGTTGTTGCAGGTGTGTCTGGACGTCCAAACTTTGTGTGATTATCTGGCATGGTATCTCCTGTGTGGGTTGAAGGACCTCCTTCCAGGCTGGGTGTAGGCGGTTACCTTCTTTGTCTTTGTGGTTTAAAGCAGTTGCACCGGCTTTAATGATCTCAATAGCTTCCCTGCATTCACGAGTGGAGAAAGAGCTTGGTGTGCCGATGATTTTTGCAGAATCCCAATGAGGGAGGTGTCCCGATTCCTTCACATGGATAGAAAGGCCAGTGGTTATTTTCCCGTTTTTGCAATCCCTTTTGTGTTCCAATAGTCTGGTACCCAAGTTTCGTTTTGTCATGCAAATATAGGTACCTGAGATTGCAACTGCAGTTCACTTGGTAGATGCCATTTTCTTCCGGGGTCGTCTTTTTGTCCCGATTATTAGATAACACATGTTTGAGGGTGGTGCCTGGCTTGAAACTGCAACCAATGTTGAAAGGTCTCAGGATCTTTTTGACGTTGTAAGAGAAATTGGGGATGAAAGGGAGGATAACCGAGTGAGATGGCTTGGGTGTGACCGATTTCTTGCTGTGCAGTTGGTTGTGAATGCTCTCCCAGATTCGATTGGGGAAACCATGCATCATGAATAGCCTTTTGATGGTTGAAGTTTCCTGATTTCTCATGGAGGGATCTGAAGTCCATGTAAAATGAAATTGAAAGCAACTGGAAATGGCAAATGCACCTTTCTCGGAATAATGCAAGCGGTCACTTGACATGGCATGCTTTTGAACAGATGATATGTCAAGAAATTTAACAGAACGGCTATGACTCCACTTAGACAATTCCAAATTTAACATATCAATTTTATCTAAATTAAAACCAGCACGTGTAGCTGGGGGCAAAGAACAAACAGCCACATTTACAATTTTGCCCTGTGAATGGCTTAATTTACAAATCTCTCTAAGCAAACAGTCGAACTCAGTAACAATCTGGTCAACAGGCTTAAAACAGATATCGTTTATCCCTACATGGAGAGTTAAGAGAATATTTTTAGACTTCACCTCAGAGATCAATCTGGAACAAATTTGAAACATGTGATTAATTTTTCCACCAGAACGATAGAAGGTTCTACAATATGCATTCTTACAATATTTAATAAATGGGAACAAACGTCGAACATTCGAATCACCAACTGACAAAATGGAACAAGGAGATTTTTCCCGTTTAGCAGGTGGAAAATTTTTGGAAATCTGCACAGAGGATGCATTATGATACCCAGGAGGTGCAACTGAAGCCAAAGGAGGAGACACTGGCAATTGGGTTGAAGAGAAAGCATTGTCATTAAACTGCTTGCTTCCACTTTCAAATCGAGCAATGAATTTATGCAAGTTTGCATCCAGCAATTGAAGAGACTGATCCATCTTAACAAGTCGATTTTCCACAGAATCAATACGGCTTGTAGCATGCTCAATTGAGGAAAGGTAACGGAGCTTTCCATCCAATTCAGATATCAGTCCAGTCAGCAGACGTTCCAGATTATCCAACTGGGGTGAGCAACCAGCAGCAACAGCTTCAATCAGAATATTCTTCAGAGGAGTGCCATCAGGATCAGTATCCAGAATTCCAACATCTTCTAAAATGGAAGGATGAGAATCAAGTTCTGTATCACAAAGACGGATAGCTTCATGAAGAGCTTTAGATTTATATCTGCCAAGAAGTTCATCTCTTTTGACAGAAAAATCCGAGATGGCACTTTCCTTCAGGCGTAAGCCTTTTTCGTTTGTACCAAAAAACACAACATCATACAGCGGCGTTTGTGCACAATCAGTAGTTTGCTGAACATTTAAAACTTTAGCTGGAAAAGGGGCGTGTCCAGAAACGGTTGCAAATACTAAAGAACCAACATGAAATTGTGGCCCTGGGTTGAGTTCATTGTCCGATCCTAGTAAGAGTATCAGAATCATCCAATGGCACAGTGCAGCAGGGATCGATAACCTTTGCTTATGAACAACAGCCATTTTTTGTTTGGAGGTGGAATGACACCATTTGCAGAAACTCCGCCTCTCTTTCCTATTTAAGGAACAAAATGAGAGGTAGTTTGCTCTAAAAGTATTGAAGAGGAGATGAGCCGAAGTAGAGGGGACCTGGAATCTTACGAAGTTTGAGGACCCATCACAGAAAACATTGTCCGAAAGAGTCGATGTCCTCAACAGCAGGCAATGATGGAGAGTCGTCTCATTGTGTGAGGTGGAGCTCCAACTTGATTGTGATGGTCCGGTAGTGCAGTTTTGGCAAGAGAGAACAGTACCAGTACTACAGGTCAGGCGTTCTGTTTGGAGATGGAACTGGCCGGCATCTGCATTGACTGAAGGAACATGAAAGGCCAGCAGAAGGAACATTTTTTTTTCTGCGTTTTTACTAACAAAAATCAAAAATTTTGGACAAATTCTCAAAAATTTCACAAAACAATAATTGAGCCAGATGCACAATAATTCAATCATTTTCAAGCAACAACTCCAGGTTATTTACAAGGTCATGTGTATGTAGGTACATACAACCCAACAAAAGGTGGACTCATTGTTCAAAACAAACATAAATAAAGCCAAACCAACCTCACGTTGCAGACTCCCAATCACCATGTTGAATGACCCGATCGTCCATTGGAGCAAGTCATGCAGTAAATTCAATTATTGCCAGCATCGAGGAACCGAAGAATGAGCAAATAAAAATCACACCACAATGCTCAATAGTAGCATAAGATAAGAGTAACCTTGCAATGAAAGCATACGCATGACCTAGGAAAAGACAGGGAGATTGGGGTAGGCAACAAAGGTTGGTATGGCAATGGGTGGGAAGAAAAGAAAAAATAAAGAGATTAGATTAGCAAAAACAGTTTCGGCCTAAAAGCGGTGTAATACCGAGGAAATGAGGGACAATAACCTAAAAGGCTAGCAAATTCACCCCATTCCCCCAACGCAGCAGAAATAAAAAAAACAGGCCAGGGAAGGAACAAACATTTGAGGTGATGAACTGAGCAGGGATTCCAGACAGGCACAAAAAACCAGCCAATGTTCAGAAAGTGCCGAATCATAAATAAAAAGTGAAGTGTTGAGTGTGTGTAGTGTGAAGTGTATTTTGTAGAAGTGGACACTGCTGATTTGAGAAAAATCAGCCAACAGCTAGCAGAAGCAGAAAACAAGGTCTTTTTGCAAACCAAGGGAAAATGGGATATCAAATGGCTGCTTGTTGCAGGTAGATCATGGTAAACAACAGGCCTTCTCTGCTTAAATGGGTGTAAATAATTTTGGTTCGAATAAGGGGAGAATGACCCCCCTCCAGAAATTCCCACTGTTTCATGTACCACAAAATCCCAGAACAAGACTTAGGCCTACTTCAGGAATTGATCGAAAATATGATCAGGTGAAAATGCAAGAAAAAAAAAATGGTTAACTTATTTCTAAACATAGCAACTGAGTGAACTGGAAAAACTGATTTGAATACAGAATTCCACATCCTTGCCCCGCGAAACAAAAAAGACCTCTCTCCTTGTTTAGAAGCAACACTGGGCAAAAGCAGCCCCCTTCGACTTAACCTGGTCATTCCAGAAGGACTGACAAACTTAACTCCATGAATGCAGCAAGCTCCAATGTGTAACTTATAAACAAGGACACAAGTTCGAACAACAACCAAACTAGGGAGAGGTAGGATTCCCAAACTGGTAAAAATCGGAGATGAAGCTGCAGTTCGGGCATTGAAGGTCATAACCCTCAAAACTGCTTTCTGACAGATAAACACTTTCCGCAGCATTTTAATGGATGAACCCCCCCCCAAAACTCAATACAGTAAATAAGTTTAGAATGTACCAATGCAAAATAA
Organism: Sinentomon sp. SZTP_YWyxl; assembly: GCA_030068105.1. Classification (NCBI taxonomy): domain Eukaryota; kingdom Metazoa; phylum Arthropoda; class Protura; order Sinentomata; family Sinentomidae; genus Sinentomon; species Sinentomon sp. SZTP_YWyxl. The sequence continues at coordinate 10,481 of JASGXE010009704.1, forward strand.
ACCTGCCTAAGCGAGGGAAGTGGTACAACATGACGTAAATTCTTAAACAAATAAACAAAGTAATTAAGGTATTTGAGCACTGATAAAATATGTGGTTCCCAAGTCAAATGCTCATCAAGCAAAACGCCAAGAAATTGTAGGGTATGCAAACGGGGCAAGGCAACACCACCAAAATCAAACGCACAAAGATCAATGCTCTTAGACTTTGGGTGGAACACACAAAACTTTGTCTTGGACGTATTCAAATATAAGTTATTTGACAGTGTTAGCATGGACAGGTAAGGGCAGTCCAGATGGACCCAAAAGAGAGGAGACATTTAGAAAAGCACTATTCATTATGTTTGACACTTCCTGAGGATTAGAAACAGCAACACCTTCATGGACAATCCTCCCGATTCCCTGGGATCTTGACTTACCGCGATGCCCCAACAAATCATTTATGATCCTCCATGAAGACTTGCTGTCCCTACACCGGTTAAAAAGATCAGAATAATAGCGCCTTTTGGCACCTCGAAGGCTCTTTGTAACAGTATTGCGAGCAAGAAGATAGGAGTCACGCAGTGGCCTATTGGTGGGATTGGCCCTGTGACTCTTATGCAGAGCATCACGAGCCTTCAACTGCAAAAGGATCTCACGAGTGATCCAGGGCTTCTTCGGCTGCCCATAGCGATGCCGAGTTCTAATTACAGTAGACCCAAATATGAAAGATTCAGAAAGTGTCTCCATAAAAGAATCCAGTGCAGAAACTGGATCCTGCATAACATTTAATTGTGCCCAGTCCACTCCCTCAAAGAATTCAGCAACCTTTAAATAGTCTACTTTGCGTGAAAAATGAGCCCTTGTAGGAGCCACATCCTGAGCTAACGGAAAAGTTCGACTGTCCTTTAACAGACAAAAGGTTGCAAAATGATCGGTGATATCAAAACTAACAGTGCCAGAAAAAACAGATAAATCATTTAAGGCAAATTGGCTAACTAAAATATGGTCAATTAGAGAAGGATTGTGCAATCCAAGCCTTGTACAACCTTTGATTACGTTCACTAAACTGTGAATTTGGAGCACTTTAAAGTACTCCTTATTATATGCTGGTTTAAGCACATCGATGTTGAGATCTCCAACCACCAAAGGTATCCTACCCATTTCATATATCTGCAGGACAGCCTTGCTAAGACTGTCTGCAAAAAGACTGGCAGACATAGAGGGAGATCTGTAAATGAAGCCAATTACAATTTTAAGGCCCTTCCAGCACCAGATTTCACTTGAAGTTTGAGCCAAACACTCTCAAATATTCAATGCATGGATCCCAAGACACAGCCTCAAGATAAGATGCAGTGTAGACCATGACACCCCCATGCTTAGAATGCCCAGCCCGGGTTCAGACCACCAAATTGTATCCTTCAATCGAATATAGATCAGAGATCATTTCATTTGCAAGTTGGATCTCAGTCAGGCAAATGATATCAGGAAGCTTCCGGAGGGATAACTCGTTCAAAAGATCGTGAAAATTCTTTGCCACACTTCTGATATTCAAATGAAAAATTAAAAGACCAGAAGCAGAAAACATGGCCAAGAAGCAGGTTTTGGCCATCACATGGGACAGTGAGCATCTGGTGATTGTGAGAAAAAGGAATGATCTTACCACATGAAGTCACTGGCAATAAACTGCAGTGACCACAGTTGAGAGGCATTAAATTGCAGCAACACTATCAATCTTCAGCCTTCACTGGATGACTGATCATGGATTTTAACAATGGAACAAGTGATGGATCCTCAAATTTGAGGAAAAATGATAACAATTGCCACCTTACCAGATAAGGTCACTTGCAATCAACTGCAGTGACCACAGTTGAAATGCATGTGGTTATAGATTCCAAATCAGGAGAGATCAGGTGTAGGAATCATCAATTGAAATATCAGTCATCAATTGGAATATCAGAATTGAAAGATCTCAATAATTGTACTTCACATTGGCTAGCATCTGATATATCAGTATTATCAAGGGTATGATGAGCTAAAGTGGGTCTCCAAAGCCTATAGCCTATACCCACAAGGAATGGTGGCTCTCCTTAAACCTACAGCCACAAGGTACCAGTTATCCAGAAAACCTGTACCTATCTCATTCCTCAAAGAAACAATGTTTCATTGTTACATTATGACAATAAGAATTTTTTAATTTAAAATTGTCTGCAGGGTTGGCCGTTTAAAACATTCTCGTTAGGCCTACCTGAAACAGTCTGTTACCAAAGCAAGTTGAGACCGCAACTTGTTTGAAATAGTTTGTTTAGAACAATCTGCAAAAAAACGCTTTTTGCTTATTTACTCAACTTTTCAACGTTTTTTCTGTTATTGTTGTCAATAAAACCATCACTGTTGTTGCCTTTTTCAAGTAGGTACCATTGTCACTAAATTGTTGCAAAATTAGCCTTGGCAGCTTTTGGAAAACGTTAAAACAAAAAACACATTTTAAACATTTAAAATGTTTTTTTCTTTTGTTTTTTTTAACACTGTTTGCCAATCCTGATTGTCTGTTGATGTAAGAGCATTCCACAGCTGCGACGAGGTAGGTAGGTTGGCCTGCTGTACTTAGCAATTGTTGTCAGCGGGAACCTTCCTTACTATAAGATTGGCCTTATCTGACATTTTCTCTTTTTCAAACTAGAATTATGGATGTGGTGCTTTCCCAGGAAGGCTCTCCGCTCCAGGAAGAATTTGAAATATTTTTGTCTAAATCACTTTTTGCTGATGTTGACATCTACTGCTCCAATGGGTTGAAGAAGTGCAGCAAGCTGGTTATTGCAGCTGCAAGCCCATTTCTTCATGATAGCCTCAGCCTGCAAGAAGCTGATGCACTGGTACTTCCGGATTTCAGTGTCGATGATGTCAACATGCTGCTGGCAGTCTTGTACACAAGTCAGACCATTGTCACATTGGATAGGTTAGTGTTTTGATAGGTATTTTCTTTTCCATGTATCTTGAGCCTCACACTCAGAATAATGAGACCCAGATGTATTTTATCAGTTTTCTGGGAAAATTAAATGAGGTCTGAAGTACCAGATTGACTCACTATCTTTTCCCAGAGTTTTGAGTTGAGTGGTTTGGAATGATTTTCTCTTGCAATGGAGAGATTGATTCCGGGAAAAGTGAAAGGATCAGGTAAACTTCGGGCTGCCGACTACCCTGGTGTTTGGTGAAATTGACACTGATTTTCCCCGGTGCTTTGACTTGAGGCAACAATTATTATTTTTCCGAAGCCATTTTTCCCTCGTGATTTTTTCACCAGTGAGATCAGGTGAACCACGATTCAGAATTATTTCTGCCTGTTCACTGACAAAAGTGGATTGTTTTTTACCGATCCCAGGCATGGGTAAAGTTGCAGGTGAGCAGCATGGCGAGGTAGAGCAAGTTAATTCAATGCAATTGACGACGTTTGTGATTTGCAGTATGGTAAAGAGCAACCCACCTTGGTTATTTCAAGAATTTTGAGTGCAAAATATCCTGTAGCCCCTTTGTGAAATACTCAACTTTTCTGCGAATTCCATGTGAAATTATCCAGACCAACCCTGAATGTTTCACATGTGAAATACTCAACACTAATGCGAATTTAACTAAACACTCTACTGCACTCTTATCTTCATTCATAACCCCCTGCAAACTTTAAGTTAAATATGCCATCTAGGTACCTACCCTGAATATTTCATCGTTTTTGCACCTGTGATTGCACGCAACCTCCGAAGTTATTTCTGCCTTTGTCCATTGAATTCAATTGTCTCCTGTGTTTTTAAGTTGTTGCTGTGTCTTTGCTTTTCAGCTCTGGGCCTTTCATTTTCTTCCAGTAGGAGTCCATGGCGATTGCCAAGATGGATTTTCTCAACGTCCTCCACTCCCACTGGTATTGGTGCAACCACATTCAGAAATATCCAATTAGGTACAAAAAACAGCAGGGTATAAATGGGCATTTTTGGGTGACTTTCACAGAATTCACAGCCAGGAACGAGTAAACGCAGGAATCACGACAAAATCCGCGTTTATTCTACCAGGTGGGCAAGCAGGCCAGATCTCACGAATGCACGATGCATGACTTCTGCTCCCAGCATCAGAAATACAGACCCACTGCCTGGTGTCTGTTACTGCCGCACTGCCTGATGCCTGCCGTAAACAAAATGTAAAAAATCCCACACCGGGGAATCGAACCAGGGTCCCCTCACATACAAAACAGTTCTTAACCACCTGAGATGCAGTGGCATCACCGAATTTTCGTTTGCTTTCTCCATTGCACACCTTTTTGGCTTGGTATGGTTCTGTTTGGCTTGGTTTTGGTGGGCTGTTTGGATGGGTTTACGTGCGTGGGTTTGGGTTGGTTTCGGTACCTATTTTGGGTTGATTATTGGTTTGGTCGGTTGGGCATATTTGGTTCGGTTTGACATGGTTTGGGTCAGTTTGGATGAGCTTTGGTGGGTGGGTTTGGCTTGGTTTTGGGAGGTTTAGCTTAGTTTGTGGAGGTTTGGCTTGGTTTGGGTCAGTTTGGCTTGGTATGTGTCGGTTTGGCCTGATATTGGCTTAACTTGGTTTGGGCCGGTTTGGTGAGTGTTGGTAGGTACATAAAATTGGCTTGATTTTGATTGTTTAGGTGGGCTTAGGTGCATGGGCTTGGCTTGGTTTGGATCGGTTAGGCTCGGTTTGGGTGTTCCAGGCATAACAATGTCGTAGGTGTGTCCCCTGCGAAAATTGAATTTGTGGAGAATGTCCATTTAAATGCCTTGTTACAAAATTCCAGTGCATTTGAGATCAAAAATGAAGATTTTCCATCAGCCTGCCGAAGAGGCAATTTAAAAATAGCTATCATTTTAAAACCATCACACTCTGCAGGTATAATGCACCCCATTTGGACCTCGCCGTTGCTGGGGTGGCTGCACTCAGAGAAAACAAGCACATTCCCTGACTGCCAGCCCCAGCAGCAAAGATATTTTCCATTCTGTCTTTCGTGGTGAGTGGTGCTGCTTCACTTCACTGGCTCACCTCCCATTTGCTGGCCCAGCCTCGTCTGCCTATATTCTGAATGCAAATCCAGGATGCAAAAGCATCCCAGGTGCCTCGACGTTTCAAAATTTGTCCATAACAACATTAAACAACAGATACCTACTTGTTTGACGTTTGCTCTTTCAGGAGTTTGTTTTATCAGGTATTTTGCTTGGAGCCATTCTCTCCTATTGAAAACCACCATCCAGGGTAAAGAAAAGGGAGAAATACGCGACAGTCCTTTTACATGTGACTTTATCCAGACTAGGTGTCTCAAATGGAAATGGAACTGACCAGTTTCTATCATTTACCTGCCATTTCAGGAAAACAAAATACCTGGTTGTATATCGCCGTGGACAAATAAAAGGGAGCTAAGTGTAAGAAACTTTAATTTCTACTCCTGCGATTTTCCATTTAAAACCCATTGTTGTTCGACACCATTTTTAATTTCTCTGTTTTCACTTAGCTCCCTTTAATTTGTGCAAGGCGATGTATTGAAATTTCTGGTAAAATGACAGGACCAAATCTCTCCAGACAAATGGGACAATGATTTTGTCACAAGGAGGCAAAGAAGCATTTCTCAAAAAAAAAGAAAAACACCATATTGTTGGACAAATAATTCAGGCTAAAAGTTGAAAACCTGGGACCAGGGAAAAAAGGAACACATACCATCAGGAATGGAGGCTTATCATCCCCAAGCATTTTAGTCACATGACAGGTGGCGTAAAGTCGACACAGTTTGTTGTATCATTTGTGTTGGGGTAAAATGAATGTTCTTGTCTAGAGTGAGTTATAAAGAATTCCTGAACATGGCCTTTCCTGGAACATT
>JASGXE010009705.1:0-24581 GCA_030068105.1 Sinentomon sp. SZTP_YWyxl
AAAAGTCAAAGTTGCCCATCACAATACAGTGATTGCAGATCAACGGCGACTTACCAAGATTGAAGTTTTCCTTGGCATCATCGCATCGCTTGACAACTTTGATGACCGCTTTCCCGGCTTGTTTCGTCTGTTGAAGATGCCTTCGCATCAGTGCTTCTTGTTCAGGTGTGTACTCCTGATTGGTAAGATCGGCCAGCGCCAGTTGAGGTCGCATGTTTGTAGCAGCACTGTGTGTTTATGTCAGTAGCACAATCTTTGTGGCCAAGAAATCCGGTGCTCGCTCGGCTTGGCAACGCTGGTTTTTCTCCTTTGTGCAAGTCCTCTTCTTGTTCTTTTGTTGTGGAAGTTTGCTGCGTCAGGATATCACTTCGATTCTAATGTTTTAAAATTGTCCAATTTCGATGGTGGAATAAAGCTTGATTCGTGAAGGCGTAAAAATATATTCAATACCCAATCCACCGGTAAATGGCTAAAATGTCAAAGAATCAATGCGAGCAACAATGGCGTTGTGTAATTTTCGCACATCCGTAATACCGTCATCAAAAGACACACTTGCTAACTTGGGTCAAGCAAGAATTCTTACGGTGCAAGGAGCCGAAAAGCTTTGTTGAAGCAATGGATGAGCTGATGCATGAACCGCCTTTTGTTAAGTGTCGGGACAGACCAACGTTACGAATACACCAGGTGGATATTTCGCTATTTTTAAAGAAAACGGTAAACGACGCAACGCCGAATCTTGCGTCGTATTTATAAATAAACTAATAAATAGTCAGAATCAAACCAGGTCTATTCCTCCTTGACAAATTAATTGCCGAGGAGGACCCAATTTTCAGGAAGCATGACACTTTGTCCAAGCGGATTCTTTGCCGTCACGGACAAATTGTCGAGCGGACAGATTGGCATCACGGACGGATCGTCCCAAAGGGGACAGATTGTCGCAAAAGACACGACTGTGGCACGAGCACTCGATGGTAAAAAAACAAACAAAAAATATTTTGCGTTCATGTTCCTGATGTTCATTCATTTTTTCACCATTTTGTTCGATTGATCGCATGAAATTGTAATGACAAAACACCAACTAAACCTGCACTCTTCTCTTGCGACGAACCCACTTGCGACAATCTGTCCGTTCGAGAATCTGTTTGTGTCGATAAAGTGTCCGCTTGCGACACCCAATTTTCTATATTTCGGTCAAATCATTTTGCTTTTCACATTGTGCTTGTGTGAACAATGCAGTCCACATTTTTCTCCAATCCAAAGTATTTGTTCATCCTTTGATGATTCCATTTTCGATAGATACGCAAGGCTGCTGCTCACAAACCCATGTTTGAGCGCAATCTCCAGTTTCAGAGCTGCTGCCTTTCGCCTTCACAGGAAAGCAGGCCACGCCAAACCGAACCGAACTGCCATTTGGCACTATTGAACTTTTGACGATTGCCCAATATCCACACAAACAAAACGCTTCCTTCTGAAACTGAAACAGCATTTGGACGTGCATACTCATGTCCCCTGACTGGACTGGAGGGGCGGATCTCTTCTGTGCGTATGCAAACTGGGAGAATAATGCCTTATATGGACATTAAAGATAAAAACGTTATTCCAGTTGGTGTTTTGTCCTGTTGTCACATCACTCAGCTGATTAATCAGAATCAAGCCCTGTGTCCGTTGTATCAGAACAAGGCTGTTATTCCAGATGAGAGCGAACGAGTCGCTCGCACGCAAATAGTCGATTATGCAAATAAACGTAATTTTATGACAAACGTACGCAGAGGAGCAGCGAAGTCAGTGCCAACGTATCTACATACAGGTGGCTCTGCCCACCCCTCGCAGCTAACACATGTGAAAGGGCGAGGTTATGGTTGGACCCAGGATAACATCTTCTAGGTTCTCTGGTTCGCCAATACCAGAAGTGCTTGGAATACTGAATAAAAGTAAATTTTGAAATTTGGAATTGCGATCTGGAAGAAATTCTTTGGTCAGGGTTTGTTCCACCTTAAAAAAAAATAAATTACCGAAGAGGACCCAGATTTCGCAGCGATTTTGGCCTTCAGTCACACTCCATATTGTTCTGTTTGAACAGAGTTCAGTACTCGTATTTAACCATCTTCTCGCAAAACGGATTCGCAAGACTCAAAAGGATCGCTTCGAATGTTAACTTTCGGCAGAGACCTCTGTTTTCTCCGGGATCCACGTTTCTTATTTATGGGATCGATCAGGGAATGTTACCAAACTGAAATGCACCAATGAATTCACTAAAGCCTGGCATTCCCTCCTTCCGAGGACTTCAACGAAACCTTTAGACGACTTTTCAGCACTCGACTGTTAAGGATGTTCTCTCTCCCATGACCATGGACATCGGAACCGAGATGCGATAGCGATTAGCAAATCTCATCGCATAATCGCGCAAAATGCAGTGATAGGCAAGCGGTTCAATTTTTACTTGGGCAGCCAGTGACCTGCTGAACGTCCAAGGAAATTGGAGAAAATGCATCCTTTCCGCATGTCGCCTTGAAAGTCAACCGGACAAGTTGCAAAAAAGAGATACCCTTGGCTTTTTGACCTGCTGTTCCCTTGAAAACACGTCTGGTACACGAACTGCGAATAGTTTTTTTTTCAACGAATTGCCCATTGGATGGAGACAGATTCTGCATTCTATCTTAAGTTTTTCAACGAATTTTGCCCATTTAATGTATACAGATTCCGCATTCTATCCAAAGTCACACAGTAGCAGATTCATGGGATGAGATGCACCAAAATAATCAAGTCCGAAGTAAAGGGCCACGCTTGAGTTCGTTGAAACGGGAACACACTTAAATCAGGCAAACTTCGAAATTTCGTAAAATACAATAAAAACTGATTTCGACCGCATATGCTGATTTCAGATTTGAAAAGTTCCAAGATGGGTTCCGCCAGCCAGCCAGTCAAGTTCGGAATCCGGATGCACACTGATGGAACACAAAACCGTTGGTGTTTGGAACTTGGATGTTTTGGACTTCGGAGTCAATGGCGTTCCAAACAAACATCACAGATGTCCTGATAATAGCCAGGAAGACGCCACCATCAGATGAAGCGCCTGACGATCTCCGTCACGCTTTTTGTTTTGAACTCTCTCTCTCGTTCAGGTACCTACTGAGTCGTTGGATGGCGCTGGTGCAGAGCAAGAGATTTCCGTTTTGTTTATTTTCGAAATCAGCGAATCTTGCAAGCTGTTTCAGAAAGACGCAAGTTGGTTGCCGTGCTTGCAACACCTCTGTGCTCTTTTGTACAGGGATTCCGGAATATGCTGATACATGGGACTTGCGGCGCTCGGTTGTAGAGAACGAAAAAAGTTTGTTGATCCGCTGCCAGATGTTGTCTTTCACCGTCACGCAATAGCCAATAAGTAGTGTCTCTTCATCAAAAATGGCGCTTCAGACTTTTTTGCGAATGCAATCAAGTCCTTCAGACGCCAAGGATTTCATCCATTTTCGCATGTATTTATACAAACTTTACTAGTCAGTCAGTCTTTCGGGTAATTCACTCATTTTGGTTTATTTTGGATCTGGTTTGCTATCTCGTGGTCTTTATGAAGTGCTCAAAATGTGAGTTCCTTCACCTTTTCTGAGTGTCCCAATGCACTTTGGCCAGGTTTATTTCTTCTACTTTTGTCATTTATTCAGTTTGTCATCCATGGTCCAGTTTCGCGTGGTTATTCAGACCCATTTGTCCGGGCCGAAGAGGAGAACCGGCTGCGCGTGTTCCCACATCATTTTCCTTCTCGGGCAGGAGGATCCCAGTGGACATCTGCAGATGTAGCAAATTATGAACACCCGTAAAAACACGAACACTATCTCTCACTTCGCAGCAAAATCTGGATCCAAGTGGACATCTGCAGATGTGGCAAATTATGAATACCCGTAAAAACACGAACACTCTCTCACTTCACAGCAAAACCTCGCTGTCCATTGCCAGGAAGAAGCCAAAAACCTGTTTCTAACCGTGGCGTTTTGCGTTTTTGGCAACTCGTCTGTTGGAAACTCCAAAGTCTTCCGACGTCGTTCCACTGAAACAACATGGCGTGGAAATTCTTGGCAGTGATCCCGCAACGGAATGAAAAATGGCATGCAAAGGCACAGCAGATCACACGAATCAGGCAGCATGAATGTGCGTGCAGGGTGTTTGGCAAACAATGTTTTCAGGTTTTTCTTCGTTCTTTTCAAAAAAAAAAAAAAAAGCCAAAGCTGAGTGTGGACACAGTTTGAGTGAACAACCGTTTCAACCACTTGAAACTGAATTTTGAGTCCAAATGTGCCATTTTTCGAAGATTCGCTTTTTGGATTTGAGTAGCAATAGAACGTTCTAAAATGGCAGACGCAAGTTTTGGACTTTGCAAACCTCAGCCATCAGATTTTGATCGAAAAGTTTGACAGGTGAAATATTTTTGCACAACCTGGTGCGACTGTTTGTTTACCTTCTATACCAACTTGAAAATACGAATGTTTTGGTTGGTAGGGCCTTATGCTCTCACACTTTCGCAACACAATGTGCACTTCACAGCACAGGGACAAAAAAACAGCTTCTTCATATTTCAGGTACAAGGAAAAGCATCTCCAGGAAAAACAAATTTTCGCAATAAATTTTTGGGTCTTGAACCAGGCTTCCTGGAACGAATGACTATGATGAACTACTCGTATGATGATTGAACAAGGTTCACGCCTTAAAGTGTTGGAAATCCCACAACTACTTAGCAAAGCAAGGGTGTCTCAAAATAAGTGGAGCGGGAACTGGACGGCGCTGTGCCAAATCATTTCAAAATTTCCAAGAAATAAAAGCGAATCCGACAAATCCGTTCTGCCTGGTGGATCATGCATTTTCGGAGGAAACAAGAAGAGGTCAAAGGGCACCTGGAAGCCCAATTACGACAGGGATCACCCAAACATCCCCAACTGCAATTCAGTTGTCCTTAAAGAGGATTCTACCATTCCAGGATTGATAATGAAATGAACAAACCAATGTCACCGGAATCCTGCAACAGACGCTGAGATTGCAGAAAAACAAATATTAAAAATTCACCGTAACACTCGCAGCCGTATTCCCCAAAGCCCCAAACCCCAAGCTTGAAAAATAATCAATTTAATGCAAATATTTCTGCTTGAAAATTTTATTTCAAAAACAAAAATATTCCTTTTCCATCGCTGAGAAAGACGCATCTGAATGGGGAATTGGCTATTTTTCAAAATTCGGGTAAGGGTTAGGGGCTTTGGGGAATACGGCCGTCGGACTGCTGTCTTCAGCGACCACCTGACAATTGGACTCATTTATTCAAAACAATACATACTCGTCTAAGACAAGTCCATCGATGTCAATTGTAACATTTCGGGATATGTCAGATGGTTTCGCAAAAGTCAACAACAATAAGACCAACAAATTGACGAAAATCACAGTTTTATTAAAAATGCATGCATGGTGCCACAGAGCCAAGGTTCAAGCACAGAAAAAGGCACTGTTGAGGTTAACTACATACAACCAACATTGGTAAAAGCTATAGAGGCTCAACAACGCATTTATAGGAGAAGAAAAAGAACATTCAACAAGAAAATACCACAAAAACTATCACAATGACATAACAGCCTAAAGTTTTACTTTTAATACAGAAAACATTGTTGACTGACTGCTAAGATTACAACCGGAAGAATTTACGACAGTACTTTAGAATACCTGACCTTTTGTGAACCGGATGAATTTTCACTTTTGATCATTTAATTTAATCAAGTTGATCAGCTCCAACCTATCCTCACGCAACCTCTCATACGAATAACGTCAACCAAATGTGTCCTTATTTCGAGCAAACATTAATCTCGGATCACATGTGGTCAGGTATTCGAAAGCCTAACCGAATTTACTGACACAAGCGTGTTCAAAAAAGATTTAAACTCAAAATTATTGATAAAAATGCAAAATTAGCTTTGACAGACTGACACTGACTTATAATTTGTTAGGTGTTTACAGACCAATAACACAGCATTTAAATTTTGGTACCAGGACAACTTAATAAAACAAAAAAGTGCAATTTTACTGCCAAAAAGGGTATTTTGATGTTTCTTCGTTTTGCAAACTTCTATCACTTTAATCCATCTCCGTTTACAAACAAAGCATAATTTGAACGAAAAAAAAAACGCTGGCAGCAAAATGGCATTTTTAAAGCCAAAGCGACAGTGCATGTCTTCACCAAAAATTGTTTCAAAATGTTTACAATTTTTAAGAGTCTGCTCGTGGTTTGTTTGAGAATAAAAATGTGCAATTTTAAATTCAAAAAATAAAATAGCACACTTGGTTTTTGAAGTTAAGATTTGGAAATATTGGCAACTCGCAAGTTTCTCACAAAAAACTGATTTTTGGCCATTTCAAACACATCAGACCACTGAAAGGAAAACTGAAGTGGATGAGAAAATTGCTGAGTCACTCGTTTATTCTTTTAGCATGCTTTGGTTTTCACGGGCCTAATTTTAACTAAATTTGGTCAGGTACTTGCAGCGAGTGCGTGAGGTCAGTGGTCAGTTGCCAGTGAACAAAAATCCAAAATACTGGAAAATTACCCATTTTGGATCTCAAGGAGATTATGATGCAGAGTGAGTCTAACAGGTATGCATTTCGCATGAGGTGTTCCCGACACCTAACCAAACATAAAATCAATAGGTATGTACATGCACGATAAGATTTTGTAAGATTCCAGAAAGTTGGGGACACACAGCCACCTGTAGTTTTTGTTCAACGACCTGGAAGTAATCCCCCAATATCATTTCGCCAAGGGCTGCATTGACTTTGTAACCAATAGCTTTTGAAAGTGATCTAGGGCTCAACCTAGAGACATGGCCAAACCAACTGAATGATTGAATCTTGGGGGTAAGAGGTGTGCAGCAAAAATGACGTCTACACTTGACGAACATTCCTCCCTTTCGATCAACTACCAAAGTGTGCTCTGGTTCTGTCTGGCCTTTTACTGCTTCCAAGCTTTGATCAAAATGTGAGTTCTTTCTCTCCTTATGTAGGTCTACAGTGTCGGCGGAATTAATGCACTCATACAGACGTTTTTCCAATTTAACTCTCCGAAACTTTTATTTTCTTTTTGATCTCATACAGGCGGTAGAAATTAAAGCGCCAGATTTCAACAAAGCACGCAAGAGGCGTCAGATTTTGACCTCGGTTCCAAAAGAGGATCTTCAATTTCCGCAGCATAGAGTTTTTGCCAAAATCTGAAAGGGTGTAATTTTTTAGATGCATGAGAACATTAATTCCGCCGCAGCAAAACAGTCCTGCGTTTTGGTCATGCTGATCTTTGAGTCCACAGCTCGGGTTTTGGCGTTTTCCGAATTCCTGTCCTTGTTTTTCATTCAAAAGTTTTCGTTTCTTTCATTTTTCCATTTCCCTGGTCTTGACCTTTTTCCAATTCCTGGCCACCAGGTTCAAAATGTGAGAACCTTCTCTATTTTAAGGCCTCCTTATTCAAAATGTGAAATCCTTTGGGCTGGAAATTATATCAGTGAAAATATCACACAGTAAAAACTGCTGACTTGCTAACCATTTTCCTGGATTGAAACTGGCACCAGAAGGAAATCACTGTCCTATTGGGTTCCTGTGACCAGCAGCAAAGAATGGAAACAACTTCCAAAATAAAGAGAAAAACAGTGAGAAATTTATAGAATGTCCCACTCTGGATTTAATTTATGGGGATGGGGGTAAGCAGGTAAAAAGAAAAAGTTGAGAAAAGATTTTCAAATTACCCACGTTTTTTGGTTTATTCCTCGTGGCACTACAAAAAATAGCACGACCTTTCATTTGAAAAATTCTCTCCTACAGGTTTTATGAGCCCTAAAAATCTATCTCAACTAACTTTCATCCATTTACCTTGTATTGGATTAATTTTGGGCCTTGAGGGGCCACAAAAATCTAAATAAGACAGATTTTAAAAAACGTTTGCTCTTACGTACCAATCCTGTTTGTGTTTGTTTTTCCATGAGGAACAAACCTGGTAAATTTGAAATTCTCAACGCTTACTTTTTATCCATTGCGGACCCTCTCATGCATCATTTTTGGCCTTTGGGGGTCATGATATCTAAACAAAGCTATTAAAAAAAAGTATTTTACCTTTTTGTTTATATTGCCATAGGAAAGAAATCTGGTGAATTTGAAAAACAAACTGTAAACAGTGGGTTGGAAACTTGGAGATGTGTTTGACACTAAAATATCACCCTTACCGGGAATTTCGACGATTTTGTCTCCATGGTGCGAGTTGAGTCGACGTTTCGGGCGCATCGCGTGTCCGTGAGTCTCGTCTTGATAACGGACGCGCGATGCGCCCGAAACGTCGACTCAACTCGCACCATGGAGACAAAATCGCCGAAATTCCCGGTAAGGGTGACATCTCAGTGAATTTGAAAACTCTTGCTCTTCACACATTGGCCCCGAGGGGCCATTTTGGGGATGTTTGGGGCCAACAAATCCAAATGGGGCATTTTTCAAAATTTTCCATTCTTTTTTCTTTTTATTTTTCAGTGCCAGGAACCTCACTCAGCATTCTGTGCGTCTCGTCTTGTATCTCCAGAGCTTTTGTCGTTTGTGAGCAGGTTAAAGCCTCTTTCTGGCTCAATGTTTCAGCAGTGTTCTGTGCAGCAATGAGATTTAAGGAAAATGGAGCATCATAAACATCTTGAAAGTCAGTGTTTCCAAAGTATGTTACTCACTTCAGAACCGTGAAAACCAACGCAATCTCAACACAGCAACCATGTCTAAAAGGAATTCCTCAAACATTCGAAACTGAATTTACAGATTTCATGGGTCAAATTCAAGACATTTCAAGCGGGCTGCGGGAAGTGTGGAAAACTGTCAGCTGGATGAAAAGTATGTCACTTTTAGACATTTGAAGCCTGAAGGAATCATCTTCGGAAGAAAGCTTTTAAATTTCCAAATTCTTAAAAAATAGCTTGTGGCAAGCGAAACAAAAGAGGCAAAATTTCGCTTCATTTCGACTCAATGCTCGGAAGCAGCACATTAGAAGAAAACATACGGGCTGCCACAAAAATGAATATGTCACAAAAGAAAATTGACGATGCTTGGAAATGCGTGTGGTTGTGTGCCTCGTGATTACTTACAAATACTGGAAAATACCAAAAAATTTACTTTTGACTATTTTCGGGATCAATGAATGTAAGGGTAGAGCCAACAGGCCACAAGCGAGCATCGAGTTAAGACAAACCCAATTCAAATAGAATCTTTCCCAGTCAAAAAATTAATGGATTGTAAGAGACAAAAGTGATAAAAATTTATATTGTGATGATAACTACTGAATAGGGCAGTGCATCCAGGTTAATCACACATCGTGTGATTAACCTGGATGTGATTTACCTGAAGAGAACTAAATGGGGTGCCTTTTCATTTGAAACTTGTCCCTTTTCATTTGAAAATTTTTTACCCAGAACTTATTTCTGCAAATGATGCTACAGAAAAAGGAAGTGATCACTGTGACAACGTCACTGGACATCATCAGTCATCAAGATAAATGGGCAAACGACGAAAAAAAATACATTACTTTCCAAAAAAGAAGCAATTGATTTGTGGGCTGGAAAAAAATATTGGGCCAAGTCTGAGGTTGGTCGTGCATAGGTTTGCATATGTCATCGGGGGAGCCACCCACAGCAAGGGAAAACTTATCAGAGAACAGCAAAGAATACAAAATGTAACTGGTATTATATTTGGAACATGCGGCATGGCAGGTATACTGGCAGAGGAATTAATGTTCTCATCGTGTAAAAAATTCCGACCGTTCAGATTTTAACAAAAACTCTATCCGTGGGGTGATCCAGTGTGAATTAACGTTAATCCGAGGTTGAAGAGTAAATTTTTTTAATTGAAGAAAATGGTGAAAATTTACTTCCCAACCTCTCGGATTAGCGTTAATCCACACTGGATCACCCCACGGTATGTTGTAGAAATAAAAAGATCTCCTTTTATAACCGAGGTAAAATCTGACAGCTCCAGAAAGCTCTGTTGAGATCTGGCGCTTTAAAATGGGAAAACATGGAAAATGGGAAAAACACATGTATGAGTATATTAAAACCGCCGCTACTAGACTTGGTATGGTGCATTCATTCTGCCGCTACTATATTAGGTACATTTCCAACATGGCCAGATTGCCTGTCAGATGGCTAGTTAAAGCACGGCGACCAAATTTACCGTCTGTCATGGCGTCATGTGATTTGAAATTAATTAGCAAAATAATGGTTTATTTTGCAGTCAGTCATCAGGGTGCAAACTGTAAATTGACATGCCAGAGTTTTTTGCAACTTTGCCCTGCCTTTGAACTCTGGAACAGGTTTATTTGTACCAGTTAACAACAAATCAAAAACCTATAGTACAAAGGTCAAATGCCTGGTATTAGGCCCAGGTTGAAAATCGCAGATTACAACACAATGAAGCACGACTGACAAAGTGCATTGGCTGCTGAGAGCGTTGCCAAAAAAGTCTAAAAATAGACCAACTTGGAAAAACCCCAGTGCAATTGGACTCGGAACAAAGCAATGCCTCTGTTTATTCCGAGAACGCTCTCCAACACAAGAAGTCATATTTCAGAGTTCTTTACTTCGAAGAGAGAAACAGGATGTGCCAAATTTTCAATGATAAACAAACCAGCTTTGGAGGTACACTGAACAAAAGTGCATAAATTTAACAAGAAAATACGAGAAAGTTAAAAATTAAAATAATTGTGCAACAAATTATGAATGAAAAATAATGTTTTGCAAAAATACGAAGTGCAATACCTATTGCGACCAGTTAGTGAACCAGAGAATTAAGATTTTTACGCTGCGTGGAAAATGTTTAAAATTTACAGGATCCATAGTTTCCTGCATCTAGATGAGAGTACAAAAATAATAAATGACGAATGATAAATTGATGAGGTATTTGTCCGATATGTTGTGCAACAGGTTTGTTTATTTGCCTCCGTTGACATGCAATGCAACATGGAGCATGCTGTCATGATGTGCATCACAAAAGCCAACTCTGTTTTCCTTGGCACTCCGTTTCAGCGGCAGCAGCAATCACTTGACGTGAGAAAACATTTCCACAGTTCACTCTTCTGTTGCGCAAAAACTTTTCCTTGAAAGTTGCAGCCAAGATGCTTTCACAATGACTGTTGTCCAATTTCCGAATTCACTTCTGATGTTCCTTCTCTGTTTCTAAGAGACAGAAATGATTTGCAACAAGCACAAAGGAGAAGTTCAACTTGCCAACGGAAACTACCACTGCAAGTGATGCTATAGCCACAAGACGATTCGTGAAAGTGTCAAAATGTGCAAGGCACAGAGCCACGGAGGACAAGCTTGGCTGCAAAATGTTATCTCGATGGAAGATGATGAGACCAGGAGTAGTTAACTGGAGAATACAGCACTTGAATTTGGTGTTGTGTCATTGCACTTTTGAAAGGATAAAACCACTCTTTGTACAGCAACTCACTGTTATTACCAGCAAGGTGGTTTGAGGAAAAGGTCTAAAAAATTTTCTGGATATTATGTGTGTGCATGAGGCATCAGCACATCAAGAAATTTAGCCAAACCTATTTTTTGTCAGTGTGATTCCAGATTTATCCTATTTCTGTGACTCCAGGTTTATCATATTTTCCAGATTTGTCCTGTTTTTGTGATCAAAATGCCGAAAGTTTAAATCGTTGCACACTTGACATTTTTCAACTTCAAGTGACTGATCACAAAATGTTCATGTTCCAAGAAACATATCCCCTCACTTCTTCTAACTCTGGGTTACCGAATTGAAACTGTGCCCAACTACCGAAGGAATAATTCCCTCAATCAACGAGTTCAGTTAGAAAAAAAGGAAGCCAAAGAAAGAATGTGCGTGGAATACCCAGTGGGATATTGCAGAGCTAATTTGATCAAACAAGCAATCTCTGAACTTCTTTCGACAATCTAAACAGTAGAGATATCATATGCTCTACACTACCCCCATGTTCAAGTAAAGCATCACAATAGAAAGAGTACTCGTACTTCATCATGTTAAATTAAAAGAAGCACTGCCAGCCATTTAACATAGCAGAAAACACATGCAGAAACTTCCAATAAAACTAAATGAGTGTAGTCTGCAACAATATTCGTTAAGGATAAAAAAAAATTAATCATAAAAATGTCACAACTGAAAACTCAAGGTCTCATTCAAAGGGAAATTTGAATAAAAAGAATTTTTCAATGAACAAAACAGGAAAAAAAATCTACAGGCTAAAATGTGAGATAAACAAATGCGTGTTTCATTCAAATACTTCAGAAAAACTAAAATATAATCTTTTGATCTTCTGTGACCATATCAGGCTATTCCGAGAGAGAAAATGAACGAATGAAAATGAAAAGAAACTAAAAATTAAAAATATTAAATTTTACTGCTAACACAATTATGAGGTAAAAACCGATGATTGCAAGTTTAAGACTGATGAACATTAAGACTGATTGTAGGAATTGAGGAAACATTGTTCTCTTGACTATTACTATGCAATAAATGTTGGTAACTCTGATTCGATGCAGGTGACATAATTGTAGTGGGACTGCTGCATGATGCTGATGGCTGCGTCTCTTCAGGTGGCAACCCCAGGAGTGAAGAAGGGTTGTCCAAACAGCTGACGCTATCATGCGTGATGATATCATCAGCTGAATCGAGCAACATGCTATCTGCTTCGTAAGCTTGATCAACTTCAATATCAGCAGTGAGATCGGTGAAAATGTTGTCCTGAAATCCCAACAATTTATTAAATTAACACAAGTGCACAACAATTCAGCAGTGAAGCAGAATATGGAGTCTCATACTTGCATCATTGTGACTTGCTAAACATGGCAGAGAGGTGCAGAAAATCAGAAAATGGCAAAGACTGAGACTTACAGGGCAACGAAAGACATTACGATAACCATCCTAAGTGTGTCAGGGGTGCGGTATGCTGGACAACTTTCATAATTTGTTCAAAGACACAATGTCGGCTCCTCAGTGAGAGAGGAAGAAGACCAAAGTTTTTACATTCATATTCTGCTGCTTATCTGCCTTGCGAACTTCTGGGTTATTTTGATGTGAGGCAACATAATTATGTCCTGGATAAAGTTGTGATTTGAGGCTACATGTTTTTCAGACAAAGTTGTGAACTTTGTCATGGTTTCAGGCCATGTCCCACTGTAGGCCAGAAGTCGAATTGCCGCCCTCATTTTTGTGTCGAAATGACGGCCATGGCAAAAGTAAAAAAATTGCGCTCCCGAAGAAGCGTTGCGATAAGCGCAACGCCGGGGGAGGGGTTCGGGGAGGGGGTGCCCCCCTCCCTGAAGGGGAAGAAATTTTTGAAAAAAAGTAACCTCAAATGGTGCTCAGAATGCTCACTTTTTTTTTCAAAAAACTCAGCATTTTTCACAAAACTCCCGTGTGCACGCCTTCTGTTGAATGGCTGCATGGAGCGGAAAATGAAGATTGAGAGGCATATCAAGATTTCTTTCAACATGATGGGCATTGTTCAGTTCCACCAGTTGCAGGTAACTTTTGAACTTGCAGCATGAGGCGTTGACCACGCCGACGGCCTGGCTGACTAGACTGGGATGGGGAGCAATCCGGTCGTTGAGGTTGCAGGCACACAGAGAATTTTATTCGATAAGATTATCCAAGTCCTGGGGATGAGATGAGGCCCATGTTCTCGCCGAATTGAAATTGACGATTTTTTCTGTTTGTACGAAGCGAAACACACAAGCCAGAACATCACATTCGCATGGGTTTGTCAAAGACTTTATGCATTGCTGAAAGTTAAAATGTGTTTGCCAAAAAAAAATTGCCGCCCGCCCCAAAATGCCGCCCCTGGGAAAATCAGGCGTAGGCCATGGCCTACGTGGCCTACGCCTAAAACCGGGCCTGGTTGTGAATCATGATAGCGCATGACGATAACAAGTATTCATTTCCCAAAATAATTGTGTCTGTAGACTTTGTGCCCCCCTCAGTGAAACATGGAGGTGAAATTATGTGAAATCAAAGAAGAAACGTCTTTTCATCTTGAGACGTGTGCATCAGAATGGACAGAAATCTCCAGAAGCTGAAGAAATTTTGAAATTTTAGGGTTCAATTTGGGTGCAAATTGGCGTTCCAGGGGCCAAATTTCTTGGAGAGCCAAAAGCACAAGCCAGGGAAGGGCAAGCGAGCATGGAAGTTCAAAGGCATGCACGCTCAACGCTCGCCATGTGTATGGAGGATAGGGGGAAGTGGACCGAATGTTATTTCGGCAGAATGAATTTTAGGCCGAATGGACTTTAGTCCGAACGGCATCTGGTCCGAATGGGTTTTCGTTCGAATGGCTTTTGGTCCGAATTGGCTTTGGTTCGAATGAACTTTCGTCCGAACGACGTTTGCTCCGAATTGTGAATGGTTTTTAGTTCGAATGGTTTTAGTTCGAATGGTTTTTAGTTCGAATGGTTTTTAGTTCGAATGGTTTTTAGTTCGAATGTTTTTTGGTTTGAATTGCTTTTGGTTCGAATGTATTTTAGCCCAAATGAGTTTTGACCGAATTGGTTTTAGTTTGAGGAGTTTTAATACGAACGGCGTTTGGTCCGAAATGCTTTTAGTCCGAATTGCCTGTGGATCGAATGCGTTTTAGTTTGAATGGTTTTTGGTCCGAATGTTTTGAGCTCGAATGCTCCCTTGTTCGAAGTTTGATTTGTTCGAATGGTGGTTACACCGAAAATTTCGGACTAAAGTACATTCGGTCAAGGTACGTTCCCCCTGTATGGCCGCCTTTGGTCCCAGGTCACCAACTAGACCATAACCCAGATTTGTAGTTGCAACAGTGGGCAATGGTCAATATGCTCCAACGTTCTCCTTTGCACATTGTTGCATGTGACAATCGAATCTGTTTTGAAAAATCCCGATGAAAAAATCTGTTCATTCTGACAATCTTATTAGAAATGTTAAACAGGCGATACTGCCATAAAACGAAGTCAGGGACATTGCAGCTACTGTGGTCTTTGACAAAAATGATCCCACAATGAAGAAAATCAAAATGGAAAAACCAATCACGGATCTTTCTGCACTAAAATCTGATCAATGACAAAAATGATAAATTGACATCTTGCCCCATAATCTCGATTCCTGACTCAGAATATTTTCCGTTGGAAGCTGAATGAATAACATAAAAGATGGAGAAGCAGCATTCAGTAAAAGAAATAATTTTGAATTTGGCAAATTCTCAATGAATCTTTTGTTGGCTGACAAAATGCATGGCTCGTGCATTAGTTATTGTAGAATTTCATAGTGGACTTGCTGCATAAAGAGCAAACTAACTTGCTGTTCGATCAGTTCTTGCACGTGCTGCATCCCCGAGCAGAAATGAAGAAGAAGTAATTCCAGTGCACCCAGTCTCCGTTCACTTTCGGCAGAATCCAATGCAGCTTTTGCAGTCTGTCTGGCCAGTGAACTGGGATCGGATGCATCACCGGAGGCCTTTCTTGGAGTCAATCTTGACTGCAAAGCATCAGCATTTCTCTTTGCAAGCTCAGACTGGAGGTAAACCACCTGAAGAAATTAAAGCTTTTTGTTTCCATTGTGCTGAAAAAATTACGCTGAAAAGATTGTGCTGGTAAGAGTGAAAGAAGAGCATAAGTGCCATTTGATTCATTGCTCCATTGCTCCTCATCATTGAGGCATTCCTTGCTCCTGACCTCGAATTCCTGGCCCTGCAAATTCCTTCTCCGAAAAGTATTTCCTAAAACAACTTGTATTTGAATCATTTGTGTAACCATTTCATGGAGAAATTTTTCCATATGCAACCAACAGAGAAATGTTCACTGCCACTAAATCTGGCAAAATGTACACTTTTTTCAAGTGGCAGGTGAAGAAGGACTCACAAGACATCGAATGCCAACCAAATTGCATGCAAGCAACACTTTCAATTTTTAGCAAGATACTGACGCCCACTAGAAAGTTGTGAAGTATGCCAGTACTGTGAAGTATGTCCGGACTGCAAATAACTACTTACACTTATCTTCAAGCATTCTTTTGTTAGCCATCTGAACTCCATCAAAAATTTCATATTTCTTTTGGGAAAGATCTGGCATGCTGTCTGAGATACGACACAGCCCTCAGTACTGACCAAAGTGCCTCACCTTTTTCACATGATACGTACTATGATGCTGTGCAAAGATGTTTTTTCGATTTTTTAAGATCGTCTAACCATCCCACTTCCCACATTTGAGATGCCCCAATTCTTGGTTGTTTTGATGGGTCTCAATGAGCTCAAATTCATGGAATAAAAGCAAAACTATTGCCTCTTGCTCTCGGTCCGCTTGTTTCCTCACATTATAAAAAAAGGTTTTTCTAACAATTTAAAACTCAATATTATTGGAACAGACTGAGGCAGTCAAAAATGTCCACAGAGTAACAACCTCCAAGTGCACTTCAATATGCTTTGTATTGCATCAAACTTCCGTCAAACCAGCACAAATTGATGAAGACACCAAAAAATGAAAGGCCATTCCTGGAGGTAACTGGGGGATGGTGTTGCTCATGTCCAACTCCATTGAACCTTTTTGAATGAATCCACATGCCCCCCCCCCAAATATCATTCAAGTAAACATCCCAGCATTTATTTCCATGGAAATTACGCCTCATTTGGCATTTAATTGACTTATACGTACGAAGAACTCAACTCTTTTCAGCAATTTCTAAGCTTTTCTTGGCACTCCAAGTGACCAATCCAACGTAAAAATGGTTCCTTGGGATTAATACTGGTGTGTGATGGAGCACATCTCAAATTGAGGATATGTATTGTGACCAGAACAATTACATTTGTGACCTGAAAAAGCTGGAAACATAGCAATGGGAAACAGTTCGCTCATTCTCATACCATTTTGAACATTTTGTCCAGTCGCTCTTTATAACTGAGGTGATCATACAACTTCTTTCCCATCTGCTTGACTACATCGACCAACTGATCGTCACCTTGGTGGTTGATCAGTTGCAGATGAGACACAACTTCATTCAATTCATCCTCAGAGTTGAGATCATTCAGTCTCCCGAACTGCTCAAAGAAGTTTGATTCCAAGGAACACTACAAAAATGAAAAGGAGAAATAGTTTCCATTCCCTCAGCAAAATATGTTCGTTGGTCGGTGGGGCGTGTCATGACAGAACGGCTACAACCTTCATCTTGCAGAGATGGTTTACAGGGGCGCCGATCATGGGGGGTTGGGGGGATTTATCCCCCCAACAATGGAAAGGGCACTTTTCTGGGGGGCCGGATTGTTGCCCTTGCCTCATCCCCCGTGAAAAAACCCTTTGTTGAATGCCAAATTATCCCCACGATTCAATTGGCCAATTTTTGTCAATCGGTATTTCGCCAATTTTGTGTCATGTTCGTACCAGTTGGAAGTTGGAATTTGCAATGAAGAAACGTGCTGTCGAATGCAATATGAGTGTTTAAAATAAAATCATGGATATCAGTCCTACGAGTAAGTCAATTCAATCGGAGCGTGCAGATGGTGCTTGCGACAAAAGCTGTGCCAGTTTTTTCAAAAATTGTGCATTCGGAGCACCTCTTGAGGTTCCATTTTTCAAAATTTTTTTCCCCTACAGGGAGGGGGACACCCCCTCCCCGAACCCCTCCCCACGCTTCTTTGGGAACGACATTTCCATTTTCCTTGCACATTGCTCCGGTGTTGCCCCCATGTTCTGAAAATTGATGCCCTTTTTAGTTTCATCCCCCAATCCCAGAGAGTCGTCGATGCCACTGATGGTTTATCATTCCCCTTGCCACTCTTGTATCAATTATTCTGGTACAAGCCTCTCCGAAGACAGGATTTCGGAATATGATATTCAATCCGATTTTCAAGACCCAACTTTGGCCGAATAAAAATGGTATCCACTATGTACAGACCATAGACTTGGGCCTGTGGAACCAAAAACCTGCCCCCAATTTGGACTTTGTACCTCCCTTCTCCTGGAACTTCAGACCCTTTACATCTTCACACCTTTCCAACATAAGGTCAAGTTAACGAGTATGGGCTTCTATGTGCGTACATATTCAGAATGGTCCGTGCCAAAAATCGCATTAAAACGAAAGTGGGAGCAGGGACACGACGGTGGTGTCCAAACTGTTCGACATTCCTTGCTTGAATATCCGAGAATTTACATTTAAGAGCGAATAGAGAACTGAAATTTCCGATGCCTCTGGTAGCTCAGTGGTAGAGCACTGATCTTGGGATCACAAGATCGTAGGTTCGAATCTCGGCGTCGCCAAATTTTTTCAATTCGTTTGGCACATGCTTGCTTGGACAAAACATATGACAGATGGAAAAGCAACCGAAACATGATTTTGAAATTTTCCAGACATGAATTCGTGTGCCTGTTTTCCGGTTGTCGGCCACAACGCCGGATGTGGCCCAAGCCATTGCAGGCAGATACCAATTGCAAAGGAAGGAGCAGCGAAATTTTTTCTTTCCCGTACCTATGGACGGATCTGCGCTGCACAAGTTGTGAGAGGTAACCAGACAGATAGTGGTAACAGAAAATCGTGAAAATCTCAGAAAAGAGAATTATCAAGATTGAGAGGTGAAAACCGTCAAAGTTTCGAAAATTAAGGCCCTCAGCTCAAAACCTCCGAATGCCGATTTTGCACAAATTTGCATCTTGTCTGTAAAAAGGGCACGGACCATTCTGAAAATGAACAGACTTTAGTGAAATATTCAGAAATCATCGGAGTGAGCCCTTCGTTCTAAAATGGCTAAATACAACAGGCTGATCTGTTTCAACTTGACCTTGACTAGTTTATCATTATAAAATCGAAAAATTGCAATATCCACTATGAATTGTGAAAACCGTGCATTAATGCCATGAACTGGCTCCCCCAAGAACCGTGATGTTTGTGGCTGATGGTAGTTGGTGCCCAAGGAATGTTAGAAATAATATCATCAATCACCAAATAGTTTCAAATGCTGCTGTGAAAAAATTACTCTACCACGGATATCGTTTGTGAGCATTCCCGACACCAAAAATTCAGATGCAGTTTCAGGCAACAACTTTTTTGAACGGTTTTCCAAATTGAAATTAATTCTAAGCACAAACTTGACAGTTGGAACAGGTGGAAATTTTCGGGAGTTCAAAGTTTCCTCGAAAACGTAAAAAAAATATAGCAAGATAAATGTTGGTATGTGCACAATGGCAAACAAGTTTGGAATATTGCTAATAAACGATACTGCTCATCTTCAATACTGAGACTAAAAATTTGCTCCACCCACACTGAAAACGAAAACAAACAGCGGGAAGTAAAATAAAAAAAATATCAACCCACATCCCCATCATGTAGACCAGCCTACCTTTCTACTGGTGCTGGGTGAACGCTGTGGCGAGGGTGGCAGGGACTGGGAATGAATCACCGTTGACTCAGCCGTTGCAGGTGACAACAAACGAGTGCATGATCCCGATCGTTTCATGCTGCTCTCCTTTTCCAACAGCTCCTTCATGCTAACCGAGGAAGGAACACCATGATCACTGTTGTAATTTGAACCTGACGTATCATTCTGAAGACTGTGAACAGAACCAGATGGTGAAGTTGGATCTATTCCCCGTGAGGGACGTAATCTGTGTCGCAGTCCGGATCCACCACTTGAGACTGCAGCTAGGAATCGTGAGAATTTTCTACGCTTCGAAGAGTCCTAGAATATTAATGATAATGACAATATGACAATGTTAAGTAGAGCAGTAAGTGCATTTTTCCAATAATTTCAGCAGGAAACTGTGCATGTTTCCCCATCAACTTCGATGCCAAATCTATTCCAGATATAATTGATACCCGTGAAGAGTACCAGGATGAGTCCCATCTTATCTATTTTGCATATCATTTTTCAGCCAAATGCCGCACTTCTCTTGTGGACATCAGATAACTTTTCCCTTGCTTTCATGATAATAATCCGGAATCTGGAAACTATCACTCGGTGTCTAAATCAAGACCTCCTTTTCCGCAGATGGTTACTTGAAGCCGTTGGGGTGCAAGCTGAACCAGGTGGCCGCAATAAATAATTTTCAACCCTCAAAAACAAGTTTCCGTCTAAACATTTCAGGTGATGGAAAACTACCCAATATTGACACATCAGGGATGAAACTGATTGTGATCTAGACTGGTGTATTGAGAACAACCCGATACACAACTCTCAAATTTAAACAATGAACCTGTGACACAGAGTTATCGAGATACTAACTACCCCTTGCACCCCTTCAGACACCCCCAAATATGCGTTCACCGAATCGCAAGGAGACCGAAGGCTCAGCTCCTATCATCCGAGATGCGAAGAACGCATGCCAGCAGAAAGAACATGTCCCCGACCTTTCCACTCCTGCTGGCAGAAAACCACTAATAAAACGGCAGCCAAGGGGTATGTTTGATTCGGACCACTTCTGCTGCCTTCCAAATACGGAAATGAACAACCTCTTCTTGTTCGAACCATGGATCTAAGGACAGTTCCGGAGATAATGTGTTATGTATAAAATAGCCCTAACTACCCTTCTCAAAAAGAACTTAAGGGGGGACTCAGGGCAAAATCTGGCAGATTTTGGTCAAAATTCACTTTTCTGGTTTTTTGTGGCTTCCAATGAAGAAAACTCTGAGGAAAAAGATGCAAAAAAACCAAATTCAATTAACTCGAATGGTTTTTTTGTAGCGTCGGTTTTTGCGATCGCATGTCTGGACCTTTTTTGGCTATTTGTCGCCACCGCATGATAATTTCCCGATTTTGTATTTTACAACAGTTTTTTGGACATCGGAATGGTATAGTTCAACCAATTTTCATGCTAGAAAGATGAAATTTGGGGTACTTACGTAAAAAACCATAGAAAATTGAGTGGTGGAGTAAGATTTTACAAAAAACTTATCGTTTTTGCCATATCAATTATTATGCTTATTGAGAACAAAATCTTTTCCGCTAGACTATTTTCACCCCAGATTTGCATCCAACAGACAGACTTAAGAGAAAATCTGACTCCACCACTCAATTTTCCACCCAATTTTACCCCGGAGTGCAAATCTTGAACCCCCCACATGAGTCTATGTTCTTACAGGGTTATCTGAAAGATCGCACTACATTTTGCCCTATTTCCACCCATAACTCAGAAACTACTGGAGATAAATTGCTCAAATTTTGCACACAAACTGCTTTTATGGTAGATAATAACTATGCCAAATTTTATTCAGATCGGTCAACCCCATCAAAAGTTGACCCGCTTGCCCGGAGTCCCCCCTTAAGTGTGGCGAGTAGGAAGAGCCCAATGGAATCAAAGAAACCACAAGGGAACCAGGCTCCATAGCCTCCATGGCACCACAATTGCCAGAGCAGCCAGAGCACGTTGGGCTCGGCCCACTAAGACCACCCGCAAAAATGCATAAATGTCCATTTCTGGTCGACAGACCCATATTTCAAGGACATCATTTAGGGGGCAGGGGTGGGGCACAGCCCCTCCTTGCTACGAAATGCCTTGCTTGGCAGGCACAGCCAGGGATAATGCATGAGTTGTATGTGGTTAATGGGCATAGCTGGCACTGCATCATTTTTAAGCTGATATAAATATTGCGAAAAACTGTAGGCCACGATTGCCAGGAAAGAGGGCGGGCACGACATGCCCCTGCCCAAAAGGACAGCATGCACGGCGTGACTATGTGTGCTCCTGCCACTTCAAGCTCTGGTGTGAACGTGGAACAGTGGTATGGTTGAATGACACAATTCTCCTGGCCTTTGTCAGGCAAAGTTTGCAAGTCACATGTCAGCAGGTACGAATTTGCCAACAGTGAAAGACAGTGCCATGCATGTACCCATGAAGACGTGTCTGTGAGTGTCCCATAAAAGTTATCACACAATGGCTGACGCACATTTGGAAGAAATTGTTTCAGCTGGGCAATTGACGAGGCTCTCAGGATGTTATTCAAAGGCTTGGGCCAAAGCAATGGAGGAGTGCTTGGTTGGAGTGTGCCATGCCTAACCACGTGCATCATCTTTGAAAACACACAACACCCTTTCTAACATGAACGTATGGGCACCACTGGCCGAAGTTGGGAATGCCTTGGAACAGCTCAAACAGCTGTAAAATCAAGACTGAAAGATATCAAAAGCAACGGCAAAATTTACCTCTTTCGATTCGGCATTAACTGAATTCACGACAATTGCTGTTTGGGGGGACCTGACAGCAAGTTCACCATTGACTAATAATTTCTCCTGTTCTGGAGATGTCAGCAATGGGCTGTTAATATCGATCCGTTCAGAATTTACAGGACACTGTGAAGCAGTTGATGCCCGTGCACACTTCTTATGCACAGCAACAAGACACATAGAGCACTTCAGAGCAGTTTTCAGCCAGATCTATTTGAAGAAATAAAGGCAAATGTGGGAAATACGAATTAACATATACCTGCAAACGTGGTACAGCCTTAAAAACTTAAGTTAGTGACCGAAAAAGCAGAATGGTCCGTAATTTTCCATCAGTGTGTTCAGTGTTTTCACTGCCGATATTTCTATCCATCATGTCGGCAAGACACTAACCTTTGGCAGATAGGGAAAACAAATTAACTCATATGACAATCTGCATTGATGTGAGTTTAGCTCTCAACAAGAGGGTGAATAAAACACGACAGAACGAGTATTGCATAAATGGACCACTGCAGAAAATTATATTCAAATGGCAGATGAGCATTTCATGAAGAAATTTGGCACAAGATTCAATCTTCTGCCTCCCAGCCTAAGATGTGCAGCCATTTTACAAAATTTCAGGTTTATGATCTTATTGGTACTTTTCCACAGTAATAAATGCGCTTCCATCAGGGCTTAAAGTGGAGCCGAGGTCCGCCTGGGCCGGACCCTGGCCTGCCCTTCAACAGTCAGGGCCCAGGCCTTAGCTGACCAAAATCATTGGGCTCCGGGTGACCTTTTCCACGACTCCATAAAATGCCAATTTCCAATAGTTGGGCAGTTTTTCTCATGTTGCAGTTTCCTCAGTTCCATTCCCACTCAGAATACAGAACCAAGAATAAAGTTGGTTCTGTATTCCGAGTGGGAATGGAACTGAGAAACTGCAAAGGGCACTCGGAGCCCAACGAATTTGTATTCGAGAAGAATGAAATCAGGCACATTTTTCATTATTCATTGCGACAGTGTGGCGCAGTGCCTCTTCCAGTGTGAAATGTGCCTTTGCAAAATGTGGGGCCCATTTCACCGTACACTTTAAGCCCTGACTTCCAGGGTATCAAAACAGAGAATCCAGCAGTTGAACTGTAGCCAAAAGCCTTTGAAAAGGGACGATTATTTGAGTGCGCATCTTGTGGCGGATGTCGCCCTCCTACACCTCCTACAATTTAACCACTCCAGAGAAACCCATACAACCACAGATGTGTATGTAAAGGAAACAAAATCATGCAGAACACTGAAGGATGCAAAAAAGAAAGATGCGACCAATTAGTGCAAACCTTCTTCTTGCAAAAGCTACAAACAGTGGGTGTGTCAAAATGTGTGATGAGAAATCGATGATCAGATGCATTTTCTATTTTCTGCTCCGAGATGGTCTTCTTCAAGCTGTCAGCAGCATAACTATCATCCAGACCCAGACCACCACTTTGTTTGTCGTTCTGCACTGTGGCTGCAGGTGCAGATGATAAAATATCAAAATCTTCATCCTCTAAATCTGGTCCATCAAGTGGTTTCCACCTGAAGCAGATGTTTATTCGACCGAAACAAAGCAATGAATCAAAACCCTGATGAGAAGACATCGGGTCGTGTGAAAGTCTGTTCATCATAAAAATAAGGGTTAAAATCCATGTCGTCGTTTTAAAATGGAGCATTCAAAACACAGACAGGTAATTTGCACTAACAACTATTTCCAGTCTTCACAGGAAATTATTTGCACAACAACTGACGATCATCCATATTTTTAAAGACAAAATCTGAGAGGAACTTCCAAGTCCTGGAGCCAATCGCCCTTTTTTGTCAAGGCAAACCCATCCAGAGTGTGTGTCCGAGGTAAAATGGCACCGTACACAAACATGGCACTTTTTCGCAATTTGGAAATGAGATTTCATTTACGACAAGTCACATCAACAATCCAACATTTTTTTTGCAATTTTTAGCAGAGGTTAAATCAATAATCTTGTATGTGAGACATTATTAGGGTGCAAAATCAAACTAAGCAGTAAAATTTGTGATGGAAAAAATAGATTGGATGCATGGAGCATCTCTTTTGAATTTGCCATGTGAAAATGGAAATAGACAGAGCACAAATACCGATAGTTGACGAAAATCGGTGTAAATAAAAGGGAATAAATTGTGTGCAAATCCCAGAATGATCGCACGGAAATATCTGTTAAAGTCAGGAGGAACCAATCACAGATAAAATGGGGCAAAATCCACGAAAAGCAAATTGGGTGCGAATGCCGAAAAGGGGGAAAATTTATGGATCCAATAAATGAACTGTGGCAAATTTGAGGGAACCAACTGTTCATGCTTCATTGTACAAAATTCAGCCACCTGCATAAACCTATGCCCACATGCACGCACGTGGGCA
>JASGXE010009706.1:0-14625 GCA_030068105.1 Sinentomon sp. SZTP_YWyxl
CGCAATCAAAACCAACCTTCGTCTGAAGTGGTGGAAGCTGCAAAAGGTGGATCTTTGGTGTTCAGAATGCTTCCGTCGATATCCAGTGAAAAAGCAGACGCCTCAGCAGCAGGAGGAGTTGTCGTTGGAGTTTGTCCAATCCCATCACTTTG
Source organism: Sinentomon sp. SZTP_YWyxl (assembly GCA_030068105.1). Classification (NCBI taxonomy): domain Eukaryota; kingdom Metazoa; phylum Arthropoda; class Protura; order Sinentomata; family Sinentomidae; genus Sinentomon; species Sinentomon sp. SZTP_YWyxl. The sequence goes on from JASGXE010009706.1 coordinate 153, forward strand.
AAGCACGGTTTCAGCGTCACTGTCACCCCAGCACCAAATGCCAGACGTTGAGGAGGACTGATCCGAGGAAAAGCCATCGAGTGAGGGTGAGGCGATGTCCAACGTTGAACAGGGTGGATTACAGGAAAAGGGTGAAACTGGTGGAGTCGGGGAGGATGGTGAAGGTGAACGCCTTTTCGAGGCATCGTTGGAAAGATAAGCACCAAACTCAGACGACAACGCCGGTTTCTTCGGGTCATTCCTGCTATTTCCGTCCATCTTGGAAAGACGCTTTCTAACTGGCGATAAGGTTCGCCTGGCGACTGATGATTCCGTTTCGATGGGTGATCCGGATGAAGAACGAGATGTAGCGGGCCGAAGGAGATCGGGCGAAATGGATTTCGGCGAAAGTGAAAGTGACTTTTCGTCCCCATCTTCCTCGAGGATTGTTTCCAAAACGGAATAGTTCCTTACCAGCGATGAAGGCTTCCAGTTTTGATCCGAATCACCGTTTGCAGCAGTCATAGTCAAAACAGAACAGCTGGACGAGAGACAATCCCCCACAGAAGAGGACAAATAGGCTTCTGTGGAACAGGAAGCGGAGAAATCATCATAACTGAAATCGTCATCTTCGCTCTGATTGTCGCCGTCGTAGTTTTGATCCGATTGATCCGAATCTGAAAGAAGACAAAAGCAGATATCATTCTGGACTGTTCGCAGCAACCTTGAAAAAAATACTCAAATTGGAGGAATTTTAAGGACTGACAGCGGTACAGGAACCATCTGCAATTTTTCAGTACGCGACCCAACTCGCATCCCATTTAATTTTTATCGTCATTTGAGAAAATGCACAAACAGTCGTGCGTTGAATTTTCTGAAGCATTTGATAAAGTTGTTGATGTGGTCTATTCTTTATTGCTGAAGAAACTTCATTGCCTTTCTTTTCCTTGATCCACCCTTTCGCTGCTCGAACCCTTTTACTTGTCACAATTGGAAAGCCAACTTGATTTTTGCATGATATAAGCATGCTCGAGCCATGCCCACCTTTTTTATTGTCGGGTGCTCTTTTGACCAGAGTTCGATTTTTGCGGTCGTTTGGTTAAGTTTGATTAAAAAAAAAATGAAAAAGCAATTCAGCTGCGCCTTCTCTCTCATCCGTTCTTCTTTTCGTGTGGCGTCTCTGTCATGTCGAATCGATATTGATTGATCTCAGACAATGCCGCATTGACCTTGGCTGCAAACCAAGCAAAAGATGTGTGATACGTATATGTGTAGCGCATGTTTTAAAATCACAGAAACTTGAGTAGCCTTTAAACAGAAATAGCCGTTTTTCTGCCCCTCCGGAAGCCAAAAGCTGCAATGCAAGAAAACGACATGTGATGTGTGCAGGGGATCTTTCGAAAATCACAGGCGCTAATATGTGTTTATTTTCAGAATGGTCCGCGCAAAAAATCATTGCACCAAGAAGGTGCAATTCAGCTGGGTCACGACAGTGGCGTCCAAATTGTTCAACACTCCTTGTCTGAATATCTGAAAATTTGCTTTTAAGCCCGAATAGACAACTAAAATTCCCGAAACATCTGGTAGCTCAGTAGTCGAGCATTGCAATTGGGGATCACAAGATCGTGGATTCAAATCTTGGTATCGCCAAATTTTTTCACTTTCTTTTTTCTTTGCATAGACAAAACATATCGTAGATGGAAAAGCAAGCGAAACTTGATTTTGAAATTTTCCAGACATGAATTCGTGTGCCAGTTTTCCATTTGTCGACCACAACAGCAGATGTGGCCTCATTCTTGGTCAGCGCCAAATTCAAAGGGAGAGCCAGCAAAGCTTTATATTGCGGGTTACTCGGAAGGATGGATCAGGGCTGCACCAGATGCTCACATTTTAAAAGCAGGAGCGGAAGAGAGCAGATCACCAGACAGATGATCGTGGTCGCAAAAATCGTCAAAATCTCAGAAAAGTGGAATTCAAAAGACTGACCAAGGTGAAAACCGCCAGTCTCGAAAATTAAGGTCCCCAGCCCAAAATCTCTGTATACCGATTCTTGCGCAAATTTGCTCATGTCTTGAAAAAGGGCGCGGACCATTCTGAAAATGATCAGACTTTAGAAATTCCATTTTTCTGCCCATTCGTCATCCAAAAGGTGCAATCTTCGCAAATGTCGTGTGATATGTGAAACGTATCGTTTGAAAATCACAGGCGCAAGAAATTTCTGTTTTTCTGCCCCTGCGGCATCCAAAAGCTGCAACCCAAGCAAAAGACGTGTGATGTGTGTAGCGAATCTCTTGAAAATCACAGGCGCAAGAAATATTCGTTTTTTGCCCCTACGGCATCCAAAAGCTACAATCCAAGCAAAAGACGTGTGATGTGTGAAGCGTATCTTTTGAAAAACACAGGCGCAAGAAATTTCCGTTTTTTGCCCCTACGGCATCCAAAAGCTACAATCCAAGCAAAAGACGTGTGATGTGTGTAGCGTATCTTTTGAAAATCACAGGCGCAAGAAATTTCCGTTTTTCTGCCCCTACGGCATCCAAAAGCTGCAATCCAAGCAAAAGACGTGTGATGTGTGTAGCGTATCTTTTGAAAATCACAGGCGCAAGAAATTTCCGTTTTTCTGCCCCTACGGCATCCAAAAGCTGCAATCCAAGCAAAAGACGTGTGATGTGTGTAGCGTATCTTTTGAAAGTCACAGGCGCAAGAAATTTCCGTTTTCTGCCCCTACGGCATCCAAAAGCTGCAATCCAAGCAAAAGACGTGTGATGTGTGTAGTTATCTTTTGAAAATCACAGGCGCAAGAAATTTCCGTTTTTCTGCCCCTACGGCATCCAAAAGCTGCAATCCAAGCAAAAGACGTGTGATGTGTGTAGCGTATCTTTTGAAAGTCACAGGCGCAAGAAATTTCAGTTTTCTGCCTTTTTGTTTTGAAAAAAAAACAGGCCAACTGCATGTGTCCCGAATTTTGTGAAAGCTGAGCTTCTCCTTCTCGAATGAGTTCAATCTGAAAAGGAGCCAGATTTATTTTGTGAAATTCTCCTTCTCGAATGAGTTCTATCTGAAAAGGAGCCAGATTTATTTTGTGAAATTCTCCTTCTCGAATGAGTTCAATCTGAAAAGGAGCCAGATTTATTTTGTGAAATTCTCTTTCTCGAATGAATTCAATCTGAAAAGGAGCCAGATTTATTTTGTGAAATTCTCCTTCTCGAATGAGTTCAATCTGAAAAGGATCCAGATTTATTTTGTGAAATTCTCCTTCTCGAATGAGTTCATTCTGAAAAGGAGCCAGATTTATTTTGTGAAATTCTCCTTCTCGAATGAGTTCAATCTGAAAAGGAGCCAGATTAATTTTGTGAAATTCTTCTTCGAATGAGTTCAATCTGAAAAGGAGCCGGATTTATTTTGTGAAATTCTCCTTCTCGAATGAGTTCTATCTAAAAAGGAGCCAGATTTATTTTGTGAAATTCTCCTTCTCGAATGACTTCAATCTGAAAAGGAGCCAGATATATTTTGTGAAATTCTCCTTCTCGAATGAGTTCAATCTGAAAAGGAGCCAGATTTATTTTGTGAAATTCTCCTTCTCAAATGAGTTCGATCTGAAAAGGAGCCAGATTTATTTTGTGAAATTCTTCTTCTCGAATGAGTTCAATCTGAAAAGGAGCCGGATTTATTTTGTGAAATTCTTCTTCTCGAATGAGTTCAACTGAAAAGGAGCCGGATTTATTTTGTGAAATTCTCCTTCTCGAATGAGTTCTATCAGAAAAGGAGCCAGATTTATTTTGTGAAATTCTCCTTCTCGAATGAGTTCAATCTGAAAAGGAGCCAGATTTATTTTGTGAAATTCTCCATCTCGAATGAGTTAATCTGAAAAGGAGCCAGATTTATTTTGTGAAATTCTCCTTCTCGAATGAGTTCAATCTGAAAAGGAGCCAGATTTATTTTGTGAAATTCTCCTTCTCGAATGAGTTCGATCTGAAAAGGAGCCAGATTTATTTTGTGAAATTCTTCTTCTCGAATGAGTTCAATCTGAAAAGGAGCCGGATTTATTTTGTGAAATTCTCCTTCTCGAATGAGTTCAATCTGAAAAGGAGCCGGATTTATTTTGTGAAATTCTCCTTCTCGAATGAGTTCTATCTGAAAAGGAGCCAGATTTATTTTGTGAAATTCTCCTTCTCGAATGAGTTCAATCTGAAAAGGAGGCAGATTTATTTTGTGAAATTCTTCTTCTCGAATGAGTTCAATCTGAAAAGGAGCCGGATTTATTTTGTGAAATTCTCCTTCTCGAATGAGTTCAATCTGAAAAGGAGCCCGATTTATTTTGTGAAATTCTTCTTCTCGAATGAGTTCAATCTGAAAAGGTGCCGGATTTATTTTGTGAAATTCTCCTTCTCGAATGAGTTCTATCTGAAAAGGAGCCAGATTTATTTCCAAAGCCTGTGATCGAAACGATGGTTTCACTTTCAGCTCCGGCTGATTAATGCCTGAATGTTGTCGCACAATCCCCAGAGATTTTTATAACAGCAACGGTTTGGCTCTCGCCGGACCCTTCTGCAACTCAAGCCTGTTCAGTTCCATTGAACAAATTATGTTGACATCAGAGCACCCTCAACCCCTGAAGATATTTTTGAAGAATTTCATTCCAAGTTTATCAAAGGAGGCTTTTATAACGGAATGCATCCGCAGGGCAGAAAATAATCCGCAAGCAATCATCATGTTGCACCATTTCACTGTCTGCCCCTGCTTGCCACTCGTCGACGTCTGTTTGATGAAATGAGAGAAAAAAATGTCCTTGATGGCTCATTCTCTAATTCCGTCCGTCCAACAAGAGTTGAGTTCTCACCTTTTCCCAACCAAACCCCAAGCATCCGATCTACATGTACTTCTGTGCAGTAGAACTGACGGCGGATGGTCTATGGTCCATGTGAAAAAAACAAATTAGTACTTGGGAATTTTGTCGCAATTTACGACGTCAGCCCATTGCTAAAAGTGTATTCTTCTGAAACAGTCAACAAAACATGCCTGTTTTGTCATCGAAAATACCCGGTGTTTGTTTCGCCCGAGCAAGATCTCTCAGCAGCAACAATGATTCTTCGAAAATTGGAGGTGAACAAATTTATAAGAGTTTCAACTTGCTCTCGAAAACATGTGCCCTTTCGTGACTGGAGTGGGTTATTTATTATTATTTTTTTCAGTTAGACATCTGACACTGAAAATTTCTTCAAATTGATATGATAAACCGGCAGCGCTTCAGTTTCATCAGAGCAAAGAGGCTGTTCTCGTTGATCATTTCGAATCTTTGCACTGTTTCCGCAGTTTTTGCAAACAGACCACAACCTGTCAAGTTTGAGATCACACAAATGTCTGCTGGAGTGAGGCGCACGAATTCACAATAAATTCGGATCATCATCACGGTGCTTTTCGCTCAAATGGTCGCATGTGTCAGAAGGCAACTTTTGCACAGAATTAAACTCTTGTACTGCATGGATGATGGAATAGACGCAGTTGTTCAGAAGAAACAAAAAAAACAGAAAGGCCTCGTTCTTTTTCTCCTTTTTCACTATTTTCTTGATTATTGGCAGCTGATTAAGAACAAAGATGCTCACACTCAGCTGATCATTGCGCAGTTGTCAGCCTCCATGCACAACCCGAAGGAAATCGAGGAAGGGAAAAGGAGGAAAGAATTCGTGTACCTACTGAAGCAACGGCTCAAAAATGGTTAAATGAACGCCAAAACGCCATAGAATACATGGACGGTATCAAGGATAATGCTATACGTTTGGTAGGCGTTTTTCTGATAGGTATTTTTGACATACCTACATTGGGCTAATCTGCCGTTTTGCCTTTATTTTATGATATCCAAATTCGTCAATAAAAGATCATGTGCAAACCGCAGGCAATAGCCTACATGGATGTGCTGCTGAAATACGTGTAAATGCCGTAGTGTTGGGTTTCATTTCAACCAGCTGCTCTGGGGATGATTTGAAAATGTTCTCGAGATGAAAAATGTTTGTTATCTATTTTGAAAACAAAGTGATTATCTTCTCTTTGGTTTTTAGAGTGCACGATATGCTCCGACTTTTCCAAACTATAGCATATTTTCGCCAAATCAGAATGATACCAATCCAGACTTATCCAAAACAGAATACCAAACCGTACCAAACCAGAATCCACGATCGGCGAGGTCGACAGACCCCAACTAAAAATGCATGACAACAGAATCCACGGACAATTGCTAAACTTTGAAAAATTCAACTTTCATAGATATGGTGTTCACAAATTTGCATAGGCCGATCACAGCCAAAAGGTACCCACTTGGCTAAAAGAAGATACCAAAGAGATATTTGAAACAAATTTTGCAAAAAGTGCATGCATGCCTACCTGCCAATTTCCTTCCTACAATATTTCTGCATACCGCCACACATGCATCAAGACAACGGTATTTTTTAAACGCCGTTTTTTGGCTCTGACTTTTGCGGTCACATTTTTCCCTCGAACAATAATCGCATTCGTCTGCATGTAATTTTACATTGTCACGCTCTGATGCAATGCGCGCAGTGATTGAACCATCTTATCTTTTCTCAAAACCTCTTTAATCGCGCCAAAAGCCGCCAAAAGCTCAAAAACATAAACCGTCTTCGGTTTCGCTGATTCCCATCCAACCTATAAAAACAGAATTTGTTAAGTGCAAAAAAATAACTGTAAACGGCAGAGCAGACAACTGGCACACGGACACAATTTCTGAGATATTTTTAACGTTTTCACAATGATTATTCGTGCAGATATTTTGTTCGATTGATCGCCCTGAATGAGGAACATGATCGAGTTGTATGTGGGCAGACGAGAGAGAGAGCGAGATGGGGGAGAGAGGGTTGGGGAAGGGAGTGAAAGAACAGGGAGGGAGGGGAGAGAGGGACAGAGAGAGACAGAGAGATAGGGAGAGAGCCAGAGGGAGAGGGAGAGAGAGTAAGACGACAGACAGAGAGAGGAGGAGGGAGGGATGGATGGAAGGACGAAAAAAGAGAGGGAGAGTGAAAGAGATTTAGAGAGAGGGAGAGGAAGAGAGAGAGACGGAGTGGGATGAGAAAGAGAGGGGAGGGAGTTGGGGAGGGAGGTAGGCCTATGGAAGGAGGGAGGGATGGAGGGAGGGAGGTAGGGAGGGAGGGAAAGGGAGAGAACGAGAGAGAATTGTTTCAACAATCGGTATCAATTGTCCGATCCTCGTGGCGCAGTTTGTTTGCACGTCGTTCTCGTAATCTGATGGATGCGGGTTCGAATCCCGCTCGGCAACACGAAATTCACCGTCGCACAATAGTGCACAGTCACAAAAACAATAGTGACTTCCATAGGCACTTCTGTGACATTCTCACGTCGAGACACGGTGAATTTCTGTCACGGTAAAAGAATTGCCAAACCGGCAGGATTGGCACTTTTGACTTTGGCCTTGAAGTACCTGGAGCGGTAGGTCTTCCCCGATGGCTGGAATATTTACAGAAATGGAAGTGGAGGAGGCATCGGTTTGGCTGTTAAACCAAATTTAAATTGTATTGTTCTCTTAGTTCATCCTGTGTATGAATTTTTGCTCAGTCAAATTTGTTCGGTGCATGGCTCAGTCAGTTTCTGCCTTGTTGTAGTTTAGACCGCATGATGATGTCAAGGAAGCCTTATTAGAGGCTCTCCATTATTGAGCCTTGTTCTCCCGATAATGGAGTATGCGTCACCTGCTTGTGATCCCTTACTCGCAACGAATTGCCACACTTTGGGAACTATTCAGCGCCGTGCAGCTCGTTTTGTTGTGGGGGACACAGGCGTGAGACACAGCAGTATCTCTGAAATGATATGTGTGTGTTTGGAATGCCAATTCTTCTGCATGGGTCAGCTCGGTGTAAACTCGAACAGAGGTCGCATTGCCGTTCGTTGTCATTTTCTACTGATTTTCTTTCGAAACTTTTTCACTTCCGTAGTCATTTTCGGCCTTATCATTATCCATCCATCTATATATGCCATCGCATTCGCATGCGAGCAAACTATCTGTGAAACCCATCCGGTTTTTGCTTTGAAGTTTCTCGAGAACCGGTTTCGCGGTTTCTTTTCGTATTTTTCTTTCCTGGATTCATTGGCCACTACACGAAAAGTTGCAAATGCCAGCATGGACCTGCATGGGTTTTGTGAATATCTACAGCTGTTCAGCTAGTACCTATCTAAAATGTCAAGCGTGGGAAACCTGTTGTGTGAATGACAAAATGCAACACAAATTTAGAAAACGATCTCAGTTGTCCCCAAGAGCAAAATATTGTTGGGGCAAACGAGGGTCCCCGCCTTTGAAATTGCAAGAATAACTGGGTGGCAATAAGAATTTCGACATTTTAGTGAATAATGAAACATTGAACCATCAACTACCAAGGCCTAGGCCAACTGGGAAATCAATACCGAAAGTTTAAATAAAAAAGTTTGCTTTCAGGTCTCGCCAGCTTTGACATATTTACGTCAACGCGGCATGGCGAACGAGGCAACGAACGCACTGGCAGCACGCACAATTTCTCACGTCTGTCAAGTTGGCCGAGCACTGCTCTCGGATTTTGTGAAAATTTGTGGGTCGTTTGTGCTGTATTTGTGCAGAATCCCTATTATAGTTTCTGCAACTCCCAAGCAGAAGGTTTTGCGAAAACTAAAATGCCAGCCGATCTGACTTCAAGAAGGACAGCATCCGGCCATGTTATTTCCGACAAAAAGTTACTTTTTTCGTTCGCACGGTACTTTTTAGTTCGAAAGTTCGAAAACTTTTAGTTCGAAAAGTTTGCACGGTACTTGTTAGTTCGTCACTTTTTAGTTCGCACGGTGCAAACGAAGCATTGACGACGCGCAAAAATTCAGAATCGGCCAAAAAATGAAGAACCTGGCCGGCCGGTTGAGATCAAGTTTGCCGGCATTTTTGTCTTCGCTGCATCGTCCATTTGGGGTTGCACAGACTGTGTGAGGTTAGGTGCCCAAATATGCACAAACATAGCACAAACGATCTAGGTACCAAATTTCAGCCAAATCAGAAAAATGTGCCCGGTCAACTTGAAGCACGTTAATAACTCGAACTCGGGTGATCTGAACCACAGTCTCATCTTTGCCGGGTTGGTTCGGTTCATTGCCGCAGGAACAGGTACGAGAAGCAGTCAACAGGTTGCTTCTCCCACTGTGGTCCTGCCGCAAATCAAATCAAGCCAGGCTTCATGCTGCATGGACTCGAAGCTTCTGCCAACACATGAGCGCGGACACGAGGGCAGGTCAAAAACTTCTCGGAATGTTCTCACTGGACACTAAAAGGAGAACCTGTTGCAAAATGTGACCTGAAACATGAATTCTTCAGTTCAGCTCTTCAGCGATGGGATTGATCGTGCCACATTGATACCGATAATTCAACATTAATTATTGGCTGAAGGATAATTGACTAATTGTTTCAGACGAAAGGTCAGCGTGAATGATTTAATCTGAATGCATTCGATTATACAGAGCCATTCAGAATACCTGGCGATTTTTTCAGACTTTTGAAGCACGGGGCAATGTAATTACCCATTTCTCATACGCCGCAAAACATATTACGCGAAGGAATGCAATCAACGGCGCTTACGAGATGGGGAATAGCATTGCCCCGTGCTTCAAAAGTCTGACAAAAATCTCCTATGGCCCGGGTATTTGGAATGTCTGAGTATTCATGAAACCGTGAACCACTATCGGAATTTCCTTGGTCCAGAAAGAGACGAAATTACGAGTAGCCTACACAAACGATGGAAGAACTCTTTCAAGAACTCTATTTTGAAGATGAAGATTCTCCGTAAAATGCATGAGACCACTCCGCAGATGTTGCCAAGCTAAGATCTGACAGAGACCTGGTGTCGATCTGTGATCTGTTCACCAAAATGAGGACCCATTCCTGTCAATCTGGTAATTATTTGCACATGATCATCCATCACTCATCAGCAGGCAATGGAAACAAAACAGAAAACTAACAAAAGGCCCTTTTCAGGGCCTGCAGAGTCAGTGGCCACAACTTCAGTAGTTTTTAATTTTCACAACTGCAGTAGCTTATTTTAATGACCAGGCCCAGACTGCTTTTGTTGTACCGGCACGAAAGGAAATCATTGAGGACTGAAAAACAAAAATCGAAATCGAAAGAAAAGGTCTGCAGACTGTGAGGAATATTGCATACTTACCAATCTCTGCAAAGTTCTTGTCTATTCCATTCTTGTTGCAATCATCATCCTCATCATAACACTCTTCAATATAATTTGCCTGATGAGCATCTGCAGCAGACGAAGACTGATCTTGGGCATTATCTGCCTCTGCGTTCTGATCATCAAACCACTCGTCAAAGTGTTGCACCTTGTCCATCCACTGAAGAAACTCCACCCTTGCCATGCCGTTTAGAGTACGCACCTGTCGACCGAACACATGTCGCACTGGGTCATGGTCATCGTCTTGAACCCGATGACCTCCGCCATTCTGCAGCCTTTTAGAACAACACCTGTTACCTTCGCCAGCCTCAGCCATCATGCTGTTGGCCTCGCACACTGACCAACACCCGTTGTTGCAAAGGGAACCACATTCGGAAGATTCCGAGGTTGCACCTTCAGCATTGCTAGCACTGGCACTGTCAAAATAGGACGGCAGCCTTCGCGAGTCACCATCCCAAGAGTTCGAAAACGTCTGCTGACATTCGATGAGAGACAATTCGACACTGTCCACGGTTCCGTCTGCTGATACGTCGTCGGCTGATACGGCACGTTTAAGATCAGACATCCTACTGCAACTGCAGCAACGATCATAAATAAGTTTAAGGTACCTGCTTTCAGAATGATCCGAAAGCTTGATGTTCGCAATCTGACATTGTCATTTTGTTGACAAAGGATTTGATCTGTTGTGGGAACCAGTTGTTATTGCGACCGCTTCCTTCTGTACACGAATGGGCGCTTGGCTTGAAACATCTTCCCTCTTGTGGGAACATACCAACTCAACGATGCTGTCGACCTATAACCGTACACGCATAGGCTTTCAAAGTGAAATTTCAATCACATCTTTTGACTTCAATTCGAAACCCCTTGCATATTTTATGAATATTATATGCATCTGAAAAGGAACAAAAGTGGATCAAATCGGAATTCCTATAGGAATCCAACAGCAAAAATTTCATGTGCGAATTTGTAGGTTCCTATACCAATGTTCAGGAGCGAATGAGGAATCGAAAAAATTGTCATGATGATAATAGGTATCATCATGACAATTTTTCCAACGGAAGTGATAGCAAGCGTTTTAAGTACCTATAGATTGTCCAAGCAAACATCAGGAGTAAAAAGGAGACCACAATTGAGGGTTGTGTGTGACCCTTGTTGTAATAAAAAAAAAAATCAGATTGGCCACACCTGGATGATTGTTGCGTGGATTCTGAGGCACCCATACTTGGGCATAGGTATATTCGTACCTACCGTTCGATCAACTATTAGCGGCCAGACTGCCAAAATTCATACGTCATCACAATCACTGTTTATTCGATTTTAACTAACTTAACCCCAACCTAACCTAACCTAACCTGTTCGAAACTCATTCCCAACCCATCCTGTCCTTTCCTAACCTAACCTAGCCCATTCTAACCTAACACGTGCCAATTCGAGGAAATTGAAAAAGTCGAAAAGAGGGACGGTAGGTACCAATCGCCCACGAATTTAGGTTGTCTACGATTTGTCGCTTCCTTCGATCGGTCCATTAGTTGTTTGTGAAGTGAAATATGTTGTAGTTAGGTGTGTCATGTCGTACACCGCACAAATGGAACGGAACGACGTACACCATGATGACGGCGAAAGAATGCGATGAAGAGCAGTCAAAGAACAACTAACCAAAACGGACCCCAGATCCCGATGAATCCACAAAAAAAATCTGGCCTGTCTGTGTCTACCTCTTCGCAAAAACACTGTGGCAATGTCGTCTCCCGTTGGAATGCATTCTTGAGAGAAGAAATTATTGCTCACAGGCAGGTCAGGTTGATCATCGATCGACGATCAGAGGGATAATGGCGCAGAGCAACTTGCGAAATTCGCAAACAATGGATGCTGATCTTTTTGGGACGGTAATGAGAATGGTAATGGCTTGAACAAAAATTATTACCAAAACCGAACCAGATTCCCATGCAAGAAACAATGAAAATGTCTTGTACTTGTGCGAATGTAAAGTGACATTGGTTGCGACCAGACCAGACGGGGTGCGGGGTGCGGGGTGCATGGCAATTGGCAAGTGATGCTGATGGCAAATCGACCTCCATCCTTCTGCTGCGGTTGTTTTGTGAGTCGAATTCACGAAAATGTGGAGTGGATCAAATTCCGCTGCGACATGACCCACTCGGAATCAATTAATGCAAATGCAAATGTATCGTATTTACAACCTGTCCTGTGGGACAAGCTCAGAGCTCTGCAAGTCGAACTGAAGCAATTAACAACAAACAATCCCATCATATACTTCAATAAACAATGTCAATTCAAATGCGGATCTTCATCCAAATACGCTTTTTCAGATTTCTCACGCCACATCTGACATCAAAATGCATTTCAGTGCGGCAGATCGAACAATGCTGTCCGGCTGACTCTGACTGACTCGCTCATTTTCTCAAATGACAAACACAGACATTTATACCATGTAGACAGGATGGAGCAAGCAGCCCATGACAAAAACCATTGAATTGAATGAATGGTTGACAGTTCCTGCCAGTGCCAAAACGACAAAGGCGAAATTTTTCACACGCAGCAGAGGCAATCATCTGGATCGGTTAGCGCTTCATGGATAGCAGATGTTGATCTCTATGCCACAAAACCCTCACATAAATTAATGAAAAAAGCGACATGTGCGAATGAGGGGAAATGGAATCAACAGAAAAAGCGGAGTTCGAGCACAAGATTGTGTTCAACCCTACATGAAGTGGAGGACAAAGACAAAGGTTCAAAAAGTGGACGACAAATGTTCAACCCAACGTTCTCTGCACTGTCTTCAAGCCGAAATCTGTCTGCCCTCTTATCTCTAACCCACCTCTAACCCACCATTCTCTGTCTTTTCTTCTATATCTCACTGGTTCACCCTCGATCGGTCCAACCACAACAGCTGCCAGTGTGAGTGTGTTTGAAACAGAACTTTTGAAATTGAGGACGGGTCAGGGGGTCTGTGCATTAGCCGTCTGACCGGTGCCTACAAATGTTCACATGTTCTCGGATGAGAACATAACTCTCTGCGAACATATATGTTCTCGGAGGCACCGGTCTGACTCCAATGATTTGAAAACATGTCGGGCTATTCTCTGCGAACATATATGTTATAGCCCGACATGTTTTCAAATCATTGGAGTCAGACCGGTGCCTCAGAGAGTTATGTTCTCATTCGAGAACATGTGAACATTTGTTCTCGGAGGCACCGGTCAGACGCTGACATGCCGGAATGTGACCCTTCGAAGATTTCCACCAAAATTGTCAAAGCAAATTTCACTTCGAAATTATACTTGAAAGTCTTCATCTGACCGGGGCGATGGACAAACTTCCAAACGGACATTCTTCCAAAAGTGTTGCACCGAACCGGACAATCTTCCAAACTGACAATCCTCCAAACGGACATTCTTCCAAAAGCAGTTGCACGGAACCGGACAATCTTCCAAACGGACATTCCTCCAAACGGACATTCATCCAAACGAAGAAACACCAACCCGGACAAACTTCCAAACGGACATTTCTCCAAACGGACATTCTTCCAAAATGCACAAGCACCATTTCTGTTGGCTGTACATGGTGCCGCGAAACAATTGGCCGAATTTTTTTATTTTTTTTTTCTAAATATAGATACTTTTTGTTGATTCTCCTGAGAGAGTTAAAAGGCGCGCGGCGGAGTGTCAATCAAAAGGGATTAGTGACGTCATCAACAAGGTATTGATGACGTCAGCGGTGACTCACAGGCTGTTCCAAATTTTCCATGGAACGGATGAGTCATCCCTAAGATCGTGATTGATGCACAAGCCTTTAAACTCTCTCCCTAACCTAACCTAACCTAACCTATCCTACATAACCACTCCCACCCGTTCCTATGCTCAACTTGCCCACTCTCATTTGACCAGGCCCCTTACCAACACCACCCAACTCCTCTCGATGGACCAAATCCGGCCACACCTCACCGCACCTCACGTAACCTAACTTCGTATATTCAATGTCCAATACCCTGCCCCTCTCCTGCCATCGGAGAAGAGCGGGTTTGTGCAATACTGGCTACGGGTTGCTAGGCCCGCATTCCCCGGCCACCAGGGTAGACTACCTTCCAGCATTCGGAGGTTTCGTCACCGGAGGGTTTTGCACACGGCCGGGTTATTTTATTTTTTTTATTTTGTTTTTGCATTTTATTAATTTTTTTGTTTTTGTATTTTTAATTTTTGTTTGTTTTTTTTTTTATTTTTTTATTAGAAAGAAAATGAAAAAAGAAAATCTGTAAC
>JASGXE010009707.1:0-18842 GCA_030068105.1 Sinentomon sp. SZTP_YWyxl
AATGCCAGTGAAGACTTAAAATGCAGTCCTTGTTACTCGTTTTCAAATGTCAGTGTATCGGCATAGCTTTATTTTAATAATCCAAATGCCATATTTTAATTAAAGGGAAGCCTCCGTCGAACTTGTTTGCAGCAAGTAATTTTCATAAAACTGAGGAACTCAAAGCCGGACAGAAACAGTGGCTAAACACCGTCGATCATGGGACTTATTTTGTGCCGCCGAAAAGTTATTTTACGACGGCAAAACATCAAATCCCAAATTTGATTTTATGGACGATGAGGATGAAGGCATCATGGTTTCCGTCCTGGTTATTCTTGCGAAACCCAACTGGCCTCCTTCAGCCAAGAGTTATCAATGGCCCTGGACCGTGGCAAAAGGGTTGATGCTGTTATGATAGATTTTTCCAAAGCATTTGACGTGGTGAGCCACCCCATTCTCATGAGGAAGTTAGCTTACATGGGCCTTGATGGCGTGTCCCTCCGCTGGTTACAGGGATATTTAACTGGGCGAACCCAGGTTGTTAAGGTTGATGACGTCCTCTCTGATCACCTACCCGTAACATCTGGAGTGCCCCAAGGAAGTATTCTAGACCCTTACTGTTCTTGATCTTCATAAATGACATAGCTGGCACTGTTAAGTCCAAAATAAGGTTGTTTGCTGACGACTGTCTCATTTACTCAGAAATTACCAGCTCTTTGGACTCTGACAGACTGCAAGCTGATTTGTTAGCAATTGAAGACTGGTGCGAGACCTCTTCCATGAAGCTGAACCCGACCAAATGTTCGCTTATACAGTTTTGCTGTAGTTCGAATAAAGTTAATCCTTCTGTGTATGTTCTGTGTGACCAACCATTATCCCCGCAACCCTTTTCAACATACCTGGGAGTTATTTTTGATCGCAAACTCGATTGGTCTAGACAAATTGCAGCAGTAACCAAAAAAGCAAATAGTGCTCTGTATTTCATTAAAAGGAACTTTAGGAAGTGCCCCCCTAAAATACGTGGAATTGCCTATCTTGCCTTAGTTAGGCCTATTTTGGAGTATGCATCGACGTCCTGGGGACCCCATTTAGTTTGCAAATCTGCGTCGTTGGAACGCATCCAGCGCCGTGCCGCTCGCTTTGTTGTTGGAGACTATCGAAGGAAAAGCAGCGTGTCCGCAATGATTTCTCAGCTTGGTTGGCCGACACTGGCTGCCAGGAGAAAATGTCACCGGCTCTTGTGCCTGTTTCGAGTGCTTTGCGCGACTGGGGGGTGGGGGGAACTGCTTGAGTTTATTCACTCTCCCTCTTTCTATGGCAGGCATGATCACCCTTTCAAGATAAGGCCTCTCTCCTTCAAAAAAGATGTTGGGAAATTTTCCTTCCTTTCGCGTGCAATCGCTGACTGGAATGTACTGCCTGCAACAGTGTTCTCCCAGCCATTGAGCATACCAAGTCTTAGGAGGAGATTTTCCTGCCTGCCCAGCTCAGAGAGTTCTGAACATGGGTGAGCTGAACGGCATCTTCCACTCATTTGCTCCTTAAGTCCATCTCCTCCATTGACTGATAATAATTTAAGTCGTTTTGATCAATTACCTAACTTTTCAATTTCCTTACCGTTTTCTCCCAGCTTCAGTTCTTTCTCCTTCCTTGTGAGTGTATGTGAAAATTTGTTGTATCCTATGCCTATGTGTATGATAATGGGGAAACCCACAAATACAATACAATTCAATTCAATTCAATCATCAAACGGACGACCCTGCAAAAAGGAATTTTGATAATGCAGATTAATTGGGGACAGGAAGGCAATAACAGAATTCGGTTGTTTCGCTGCCTCTGGGGAGATAACTGCTCGAACAGACATCGAATGATCCAATGGCATAAAACTTTAAGCAATGCCAAACACCGCTCTTAACCACGAAAATGTTTCAGTGGAACAGATTTTCTGAGCACCAGAGAATACGTCACAATTGCGTCAATGAACAGTGTTCGCACAGGTCAGAAACAAATTCTGTTCGATTCATCATCAGATTTTCTGGTGTGGTGTTTCGAGTGAGAAGCCATTTGGGGCTTTACGAGTGAGATGCAAAAGCCAGTGCGTCGTTTCTGCAGTACGTTTTCTTGACCTCCTGACAGCTTTTTCACAGCATTCTGTGCTCTCGACGTCAGTGCATTGGAAGGAAGAACCTTAAGATGGAAATTACTCTGCCTTCCAACGCTCATGCCTGGTTTTGCTTCTTAACTCGATTATCGATTGCGTGCTCCATTGCGCTGTAACAGATATGTTGCTTTATACATAATACATTTTCAATTTTACATTTTCAATATTCATTTTCAAAAAACCCTTTTCGTCCTTAAATCGTGCGGATATGCGGAAATAGACTGACTTGACATAAAATTGGCACCCCTGAGGAATGTTGATGAATAATGTTGTGAAACGAGTTGTTGATAAAAATCGGGATGGCAGTTTTCCAAACTTTTTTAACTCCAAATTTCACGCAAGTCGCGATACCCCAATGTAATGCTTTTAAATATTGGTACCGTTCTTGAAACCCTAAATTTTCAACCAATTTTCGTGGACACGAGAGAAGTGTGATATATGACTATTCGGTACAAGGCAGAATATGCTTATTGGAAACCTGTTGTTTAAATCGTTACTGTCTATCGTGATCACAAGCGACGTGTGATGTATACGATTATAGTCGTCAGTGATAAGATGAGATCCAATTAATATTGCCTAAAACTGCGTTCAATAGCTTTTTTAAAGTAAAAACGGCGGTGGAATTAATGTACTCATACATGTAAAAAATGGAGACCGTTCAGATTTTGGGCAAAAACTCCATGGTGCGGATATTAAAGATCCTCTTTCAAAACCGATGCAAAAATCTGACACCTGTAGAAGGCTTTGTAAAAGTCTGGCGCTTTAATTTCTACCGCCTGCATAAGAATAAAAAGAAAGAAAAAAAAGTTTCGGAGGCCACAGTTAAATGGGAAAAACACATGTGTGGGTACATTAAATCCGCCGCCACAAAAAACACGAGAGAAGTGCGATGTAGTTTTAGTAACAAGATATACGTTATGGAAACTTGCGTTGTATTGAAAACCTGAAGTGTCAATCTCTAACGCCGATGAATTCGAGAGATGTACGTGTCTGATGAAGTTGTTCGATGAAACAGGATGGAAATGCCTGTTGCGTTTTTTGTAAACCCAGACCCTATCACTTTCTGGGGTGAACATAAGAAAAGAGTGATGTTACGTATGAGAAGGTATTGAAAAATTAACCTTGCTGTGTAAATTTGAAGTTTCAATCACAGAAGTTGATTGAAGTTCCCAAAAATTTTGTAACTTTTCGTTGACTTATTCACCAGGAAGGAAGATCACGAGCGGTATGTAATTGAGTTTTAACAATTAATATTTCGAAGAACTACACACGTCACATACGATACAGTTCTAGGAATGTCACCATTTCGTGCAAATCTCACCCAGTCGCAGCTCCAGTCAAAGCCCGATGTTTTGTATCCTGGGCTCTCACTTGTAACTTCTAGTTCTCATATCGGTTTTCGGTGTTTTTCACAATACGTACACTCGCAAATCAGTAGCATACCAAGGTGCGCCCAATTTTTTGCAAGATCGGTCGAGTGCAAACATCTTTTGGAAAGTTCCTAATGAAACTTCCCCTCCGAAATACCCTTCGGTCAAAACGGACTTGACAAAAAAGGTGACACCAAGAAACAAATCCCACGCGCATTTCAATTCGAATTCACTTTGGGCTGCCACTTCGCCAGCCTTCTGTTCTCCGAGTATTTCAGGCCAGGATATGCTGCGTTGAAACTCCACTCTTGGTGCACGACTGCGATGTTTCTTCGGGATCGCTTGGCGAACTTTGGATTGGATTTAACGTGCTTAAATTTGTAATAGTGGAATTTCAGTAGCTCTGTCGGAAAAATGCAAATGGCCCCACCAATCCCAATGAGCCAAATCAAAAACATTATCACGATGTGGTCGATAGAAAGAGATTTTTGATTTCCTGCACCATCGTCCAAGTTACCCTCAACTTTCTTTCCTCTCTTATTGAAAAGAACCTCCGATGAATGGCCGTCCTCGTTTGCCCACTTGTCATGCAGTCCGGCAGATCTGGAAATGCTAGCCAGTCTGTTTAAGGCCTGATGATAGTGAAAGTCCATCCGAAACAGATAAGAGCCCCAATCCCCCAGAACTACCTCTGCAGCCAATCGCCAGTTTCTGCTGCTTTCTTCTCGAAGAGCAGGAATCAGTAGCGTCTCGTGGACAATGCAGGCATAATCACGTGTTAGAATTTTAGCGATGCACTCTTTGGTCTTGAATGGGAATATCTCAGCGTTCTTGTAGATGAACAGTTCGACACTGTCAGGACCTTTGGACTTCAAATAGTCCTCCATTAATGGCGAGCCCCCCAAGGCAAGCCCCCAACTGTAGTCACTGCGCATATCGAAGAGATCATGTAGTGAGTCTGGGGCTTTCTCCTTTGGGGGATCTGCAAAGAATGTGAACAGCAACGATCTGTACACCGAAGAAAGTACCACACCGAACAGACACCAGGCCACGAGATTGTACCGGTGGTGACGCCTGCCAACAGTGCTTGTTTGAAGCTGGGTTATACCTTGTCCAACGACAATTTTTAAAATTCTTGCAGACCAGGGAACCAATCCAACTTCGTTTGCGCTTGAAACAGTCACACCCGAATCGACGGATTTTTCACCTGGTTCTCTTTGGGTTATAATTGTTACCTTGTCAAGGGCTGCCATGACGGCTGCGTTAAATATCCACGAGAAAATGAGAACCGCCCAGATTTTGTAGTCAAATGGGTATATCAACGAAATCCAACCACTGACGGGATGTTCCTTCCGGGTGATGAACGAATAACCCAAGAACCAGTCCAAACCCACGTATTTTCCTGAAAGATATCGATCATCTCGGAAATATATATTTATTAAGAAATCAACGTTTCCGGCCATGAGTTCACCCATCATACCGCTCCAGGTGTTGTTCGCTTGAAGCCGTCCAACGTGATGGTCGTCAAGAACTTCGTAGCTGACGATAAAGCCCATCGCGGAACACAGTTCCGTAATTGGTTTCGGTTTGTGGATACTAACTCGTTTTGTTGTGCCATTGCCAAGCTGCTTTGTGGAGACAACTGTTGCCACATGCTCGTCCAACCCTCCCTTAACATGTAGCCCTTTTGCGTTCTTGAAGTCGTCCGGGAAAATATGTTGATCTGTTGGTGGAAACATCCAGTTGCGTTCCCAATCTGGTGTGTTCCGTGGACCGCAAGGATGGGTTCTGTTGGAATGATAAAAATTTGTTAGCAGCCACGAATTCCTTTTTCTTCTAGAAGGTCGCAACAAAACGAATCCCTGGCAATCACACCAAGAGTTCAACTGCCCCGATGATTTGACCTGCATGTATAAACTGGCGGACTGATCGTAATAACGTCTAACAAGAACTGTAACATGCTTTAATGGCTGTAATCTATCGGTATTAAAACGTCTCAGCTGTTTATAAGAGCGAATGTTCATATCCAAAATGATTCGGTGATCACTTCTGTAAACACCGGCTCGAGCCAGAACTTTTATTAGATATTTTATATCTGCGGCAAATTCTCCTGCTACAAGATGGACGACATTCTGTGTTGGCAGGTTCAAGAAGACTCTCCACGACGAAGCATTGTTGAGTTGAATGTCGGGGAGTTCACCGGAATGAAATTCCATTAGTGACGATCGGTTGAAGTTTACTATCACAGGGATGTGGTTCGGGAACATATTTCCAAGCAGAACTATGAGAGGACAGGAGCTCTTGTGACACGTGATGACGAGTGTCGCGTTGCAGTGCACGTTGAAAACCCTTGCAAGGAGTTCCTTATAAGGGCAAATGAATTGCGTGTCACTATTTCTCGAGGATAGTTTTATTATTTGCGTCGATGGTGCGGAGACCAATACAAGTTGCAAAAGGGCAAAGCCGACACTTTTCCGATGGATTGCCATTCTCTGCGCCTTCCGTCTGCTCCCGATTGGTTTTAGCCAGTTTGCTGGTTGCTTCTGTCAGGTATTTTCTGAATGTACTCGTAAACCATGTATGACGATGGCAGGAAGTGATGGATTTGTCGTCAGTCCAGATTTTGGTATTTCGCAAAAAATCACTATCTTTCACACCCCCTTTTTCTTTCTCTCTTGCCTTCACTTGTTCGCCCTCCCTTTCTCCTGATACCTACTTATCCTTCTTTCATCCATGACACTATATCGTAACAGGTATGCTACATATTCGAGTTATTTAAATTGCATTGGCGCTCTATTCAATATCAGATGCATGGACCTCATATGAGCAATCGTTACCCTCATGAGGATGATGTGTCCATCTATTGTACTTGTACATATTCGTTTTTTATTCTCAATGAATTGATAAGCTTTGCTTTTGGTCCAAATGGGACACTTTAATTATTAAGGGAGCCCCCGACCTTTGCTTGTTATTCCATCAAGTAATTTTCATCAGACATGCGAACATAATCTACACAGCATACGTATAACAGCGCCTTCTAACTGGCGCGTATACGGATGCCAATAATTGGATATTTCTGACCTCTAATTGGGAATAAAGATATGCGGTTTGTATTGACACTGGTCCAAGTTCCAAATATCTTTCTTGATTTCATGGACCACGAGTATCTAGGGTAAACTGACGGCCTTGGCGGCAATGATTTTGACGATGCGTGTTTGAGAACATTTTGAATGTTTTGGAAATGAGAACGTTTGAAATGCAAATCGAATTATTTCGCCCCTTGGGGACCAACCTCTCGTGCAGACTTTGCCGAGCGGGCATCAAGATAGCTGCAGTGCCAAACCCCACTACCAATCAACAAGACTTTCCTGTTACGGTCTCCATAAGCTCCCTTCACCAGGTAACATAATTGCATGTCAATGCAGTGTTCACACAGGTCAGAAAACAATGCTCTTCGTTTGACTACCTGATTTGTTGTTTTGAGTGGGGTGCCATTTTTGGGTTTCATCGCGATTTTGGTCACCTCATTGCTTGTGCTTTTGCCTCCTGCCTTCATCTGCGGCATGGAACATTCATTCGAGCACAGCATCTATATGTCTTTCCAGAAACACCTCAACACAAGAAATTTTGCATTTGGCGTCACTCTCTTTTTCCCTTAACAACAGACGAATTTTCGAACGTTTGACAGTTCCTAAAAGTCGTCCACCGCTCTTATTTTGGCACTTTTCTCCACTGCTGTCGACAGTTTCGCCTGAAACTATGGAAGGGCAACTCAAGGAAATTGACGATTTGGCGGCGTAAAACTTGCGATCATTTGGAATTGCACATGCATGCTGGAAACCGGTGACTGGGACAGAACGAACTGAGGCAGAAGTGTGCCTAGGCAGAATTTTTGCATTTTTGGAGGATGATTTTTTTAATTTCTCCGGGTTTATGGTTAGGTCAGGTTAGGATAAGTTAAGTTTGGACAGGTGTAAGCTACCACCTCCATGCAAAAAATCCCTCCTTTGACCAATTTTACCTCAGTCCACTTCTGCCTCAGTCCGTTCTATCCCAGTCCCCCGATCCCGCCATTTCGTAGGAATGCGCTTTTTTTGCCACCCTCAAAGACAATTAGAGCGAGCCGGTCAAAGCAAAGTGTCACGAAAGGTGAAGGTAGCAGGTACCTGACGGAGGCGGAAAATACATACAGGTACCTAAATGAATCTGAACACCGGAGTTTTTTTTTTCTTAAGAGATTATCCATTTGATTTGCCCCCTCCACTTTTTCGTAACAGGCTCAACGTTGTCATCTTGCGGCAAAATCGCAAAGTAGAAAGAGAACGTCGGCAAAGATGACCTACTCCACTCAGTATAAATGGCAAAAATCGCATAGCTGTTCGACGCACAGTTTGTGGTCCTGTATCCTCAAATTCAGTCGTTGACATGTGTTATCGGTACATTTTAAAGTCATCAGTTTCTTTATTCTTTGGCTTGACGTGACAAAAGCCAAGCTGAAAGAGGCCACCCGGCTGAATTCGAGCACAAAAGAGCAAAAATAATTCATGGAAAAATTGCCGTCTTTTGTGTTGCTGGAGCGGGAGAAACAACTTGACGGACGTGAAAGCGATTGCTTTGCAATTGCTCTCAAAATTTCTCAACTTAATTCAAGTTGCGATATTCAGGCAGAGAAAACCGAAAAGCCGTCGTGGCTCAGTGGTGGAACCACTGGCCGCAGACAGACTTCGTGACATATTTTGCATTATAGGCGTCTCGCAGGTTCGTATTTTTCAGAAATAGCCAATGCGCTGGCCACCTCTTGGTGATGGAACCAACTTACAATTCAATTGGGACACCACCCAAAATGGCAAATGGTTCATCTAGTTATGAAAATCGCTGCTGAACGCGAACGATTCAATGTTGGCTGACCACACTCACTCGGCAAGAAGTCCAATTCAGTCGGGGGATTAATTAAAAGCAAACAGCTAGTAGATATAGGTACAAAAAGCACATGAATCATGGGTTGCACAGAAAACGATTGTTTGGACGCCAACAGTGGTCGTCGTCATTCAAGAATTCACAAACACAAATTCAAATTGGAAGGTTTATTCAGTAGCTGTTAACACCAGCCAAACATCGTCGGTTCATAAAAAAAAATAATTGCGTGATTGGAAAAGAATAAGAGATTAAAAAAGAATTGGGCCCTAATAACTGAAATAAGACTCCATAAGGAAACTCACTGGGGAAGACCGAGGTTTGTGCCTAGCTAGCTACTTCCCTACCTCGACCTCGCCCAGCCTTTCCATGCATGCCTTTCTACGTCTATACATACCTATAATGCGAGTTAGCTTGAACCTAACAGCAGTGAAAAACGATCCTCAGTAACGTTGCACAATAAAACACACATTGATTCGAATGAGACGAAAAACTTCATTTGGTTGAAATACACAAAAGTCTCACCAAAAGTCTTCGAACATTGGAGTTCACTCCCATTTTGAATCAATGGCAGCATGCGCCGCAAGACATCACGACACTCGTGTGAGGCGTGAAGTTGCACCAAGATCTGTTGGCCCTGTGTTAATCAATACTTTAAAATATCGCCTATGTTCGAGGACTTTTGATAAGATACGTATAATGAAGCAGGCCAGGAACGCACGACACCATTGTGTACCAACTGACTGAAGGGAAACATCCAGTGTACTCGTAGTGGTCAGCCACACAATGAAGAGGTGACATCTACGGCCGTATTCCCCAAATACACTCAGTTTCAACTTAACCTGCCACTCACGTTAGTCTAAGATGAGCAGAAGCCGAGTCTATAATTTGAAGCTTGTGTTCCGTTTCTCCAACGAAAGAAGTCTTGCTGAGCGGCAACTTAGCTGAAGTCAAGCCGAGTCCGAATCTAAGCTGAGTTGCAAAAATGAAGTCCAAGATAACTTTAAAAAGCGGCACACCCGGATTACAAAGCTGGACGAACGAAGCTGCCGAAATTTTCCTGCTCCGTTTCGTATTATCGCAGCATACGCTGTCATTGGAATGTAGCTTCTTGAGCGTTGGAGTGGCTGAAATCGAGGCGAGATATATATTTTTGACATTGTGTTTAGGTATTCCGTCATCGTTCATTGCTATGCACGACAACATGCAGGGTTTGGAATTACTGTCATTCACATTTTATTGTGTGATGTCCCACTGAAAAACGTAACTTGCTTTGTAATCGAAGTGAGAAGTCCAAAATCATCATTGTGATTTTGGGCCGCTGAAGAATAAAGGGTTGATCTGACAGGTTTGAAAAGTCGTAGATATTTCTCGTATTTCATGTTGCGTCTCCGTTTAGATCTCCAACAAAAACGATGAAAGGAATTGAACTCAAGCATTTCGGCTGAGAAAATCAACATAGCAGCGCCAGCTCCCATGCTCCAACTAAAAAATATTATCAAGAGGTGCTTGAGAGTGAGCGATTTTTGACGCTTCTTCGTTTGGTTGTATCGTGTATTCTTGAACATTCTTGCGTTTAAAATCGCTCTTGTGGGTTGCCCATCCTCCGCAACCCACTTGCCATGCAGGCCAGATGATCGAGAAATGCCGACCAGTCTACTTAAAGCTTGGTGGTAGTGGAAGTTCTTGTGGAACATATAAGTTCCCCAAACGACCAGGAATCTCTCACTTGCCAACTGCAACCCACTACCGTTTATCCCTTGGAGGACAGCGCCAAGGCCTCCCTCATGCGATATGCAGGCATAGTCGGCTGTTGCAGTTCTGGCGTAACATTCATTGGGGTCGACTTTGAATATGTCAGCGTTCTGGTAGATGCTTCGCTCGACACCAGAATCTTTCGATAAGAAGTGATTCTCTATCACCGGCGACCCCATCAGGGCAATCCCCCACCGGTACTCACCACGCATATCGTACAGCTCTCTGAGCGTGTCAGGAGCTTTCTTCTTTGGTGGATCCGCAAAGAAATTGAAGAGTAGCGATCGATACACAGATGACAATATGACAGTAATGAGACACCAGGTCAGAAGAATGAGGCGTTGGTGACGCCGTCCAAATTTAGCTGTTCCGAGATCTGATGTGTTTTGTCCCACGATTATTTTTAGTATCTTTGTTGACCATCCGAGAATTACTGTTTCTTGAGCGTAAAGAATTGTCCGCTTTTGGCCTAAAACGCCCCAAATTGTTTCCAGCTTGTCCAGCGCCCTCATGGTTACCGCAGTGAATACCCACACAAAAAACAGGGTAAACCAGGTTCTGTAGTCAAACGGAAAAATTAAAGAGGCCCAGCTGCTGACATTTCCTGGAATGCGAGTTAGAAATGAGTATCCGCCAAACCAGTCAAGACCGACGTATTGCACCGCGAGGTACCGATCCTCGGAGATGATCATGTTCATTAGGAAGTCAACCCGACCAGACACCAATTTGCCCACATTTCCGCTCCAAGTGTGGTTGGCTTCCAACATTCCAGAATATCCACTGCTAAGAAGGAGATAGCTAACTTTGAATCCCATCTTGGAACACAGTTCGGTGATAGATTTAGGCTTCCGCAGAACAACAGCATGAACGGTTCCATTTTCAAATTGCTTTGTGACGAACTTGGTAGTTGCATGACTAAGGACCATTCCTCCCTTAAGCTGCAAACCTTCTGCTACCAGAAAGTCGTCGGGGAAAGAATTTTGGTAAGATGAAGGGAAGAGCCATACACCTTGTTTCAGAAATCTGTTCCTAACAAGAATCCCGTTTGATGTATTTGGAAGGCAATTCCAGCTTGGTCTAGAGTGGGTGTCTCCTCTCATCATGGAAAGGCCGTTTCCCTGGCATCGATACGAATTTGTCAGCATCCAAATGTAGCTGCTCCTTGAAGGTCTCCACACAGTGAAACCGTTGCAATTATCCCTGTGATAAGAATTTGATTTTTCCGTCATTCCTCGTCGTCGGCGTTTCTCAGAACTTCCGCATTGGTAGCTTGGGCGTCTTCCAAGAACGATCACATATTTTAAGGGCTTTAGCATGGCCGCATTGAAACTTTGCATCTGCTTTGTGCAGCAATTGAAGGCGTCCAATATGAATCGGTGATCACTCCTGTAGACACCTTCCTGAGCCAGAAATTGTACAAGGTAATCAATATCGAAGTGTTCTGCACCAAGCACAAAATGGATGATGTTTTGTGACGGCAAGTTTTTGAAAACTCTCCACGATGAAGCGCTGCTAACTTCCATCTCTGATAGTTTCCGAGGAATTGTTTCACATGGTAGTTTGAAGTTCACCAAAGGAGCGTCGTTATGAAACACAAATGAAAACATCGACGACACAGGATGTGATCCGTTAACAGTTACAACAATTGTCACATTCTGAAACTCGCTGAAAATTGTTGCTAGAATTTCCTGGTGAGGATGCCACGAAAGCATATCATTGTGCCCCCTGAAGAACTGAATCTTTGATACCGATAGGCAGCTGACGTTCCCAGTATGAAGCAGTAGGAAAATATAAACCGATTGTTTGCACATTTCCATCTCGATGAGTGTTCTGGACTGTCTTAGCCTTTTCTCTTTGCCCTGTTTTCTTAGTGTGGCCTCTAAAATCAGGACGTGCGGTCAACAGAGAGAGCGAAAGTAAGGTCCCGCATATGAAACTTCATTGGGGCGGCTCAAAGTTTGGAAGGCCATACGATAAAACATTCCTATGGTCCCCACCTCTTTTTCTCTCTCCTCCCGCCATCTCGGCACGTCCCATTTTATATTTGCCATGGATTAATGACAAACTGCGTCTGCCTGTCATCAGTCAAACATTTTAATGAATTAACCTTGTCAATATCGTTGGAATAAACATTTGTTCCTCTCATATGAAAGCGATCATCCCTCTCTGCAGCCCTTGTTGAACTCTGCGATAATTTGATTTTATGCCTTTGGTTTAGGAAGGTTGGAATGCGGCCTTTAATTAACGAAATCCCGATTTCATTTCATTGTTTTCTGCAACATTGATATAAAATATCATTCACCACAAGCTATGTGCTGGAACTCTCGCCACACGAAATGGTATCTTTATCCATACAGTTTCACAGAAACAATAATTGGGTGACGTATGTTGTTTACGGATGCATCACTGCTACGAAGGGCAGTCAATTAGTTACCACCGTTCAGTCCTAGCTTCTTAACAAGTCGCTAATTTCTACCTTTTGTCTTTTCACTTCCCTTTTGTCTTTTCACTTCTCCACGTAATCTCCTTCCTTTGCTGTGCACAGCCGCCACCTCCTTATCCAGTCATTATATAGCACTTTTGGAATGCATTTTCTGGTTGCCTTTAGAACCACTGGTAAATAGCTGCTCCTAGGGCGGATCTCGAAGGAAATCGTTGTCCTCGGAGCGCATTTTTCAAATTCGGGAAAGGCCAGAAGTTACTCGCGGCTAAATCAGGGGAATTCGGAGGATGTCTAAGAATCTCGATCCCGTTTTACTCCAAAAACGCTTGTGTAATATGAGCAGATTATGATGGGGCATTGTCCCATGCAGGATGAATTTCGTTTTGTCATGGTTCGGGCAGTGTTTGGCAATGGCTGGTGGGAGATGATTTTGAAGGAGAGCAGCATGGGTACCCATCGGGCCTTGCTCATTCTCAAATACTCGGTCAGAATCGTGTGAATTGACTAGAGGATAGCGACTATATACTCCTTCGTCATCGCAACTCTGTTTTCCTGCCAATTGGCTGCAAATAAATTGTTTCTTGCTTGTGTTTACGTAAAAATACACCATTCTAACCTGTTCTAACCTAACCTAACCTAACCTAACTCCAATCAAAATATTGATATTTTCAGCTTTGGCACGCACTCGCGACTCCGGCCAAAAAGCATTGGGAGTATACAGGGTGTTTCAGAAATAGTTGGCCATACTTCGTTTTCCGTATCGTGGTGCCATTCTGAACAAAAAATGTAGAGTGACTTTTTGTCGTCCGATGACTTCTGGGGGTACTCACCGAAAAAAAAAAACATGGGACCACACACTCCAATTCACGACATCACATTGAGGTCACTGACGAGCACCTGGAAAACAAAGTCAAAATCTGAATATTACTCGCAGGGATGGCAGAGAATGAATTCTCTGCCTCTCAGAATTCATTCTCTACCACCCCTGCATGTGTTGTTTAGCTTTTGATTTGTTCTGCAATTTGTTTTGTTGGTGCTCTTTAGTGACCTCAATGTGAATTCAATGTGACCTCAATGTGTCGTGAATTGGAGTGTGTGGTCCCATGTTTTTTTTCGGTGAGTACCCCCAGAAGTCATCGGACGACAAAAAGTCACTCTACGTTTTTTGTTCAGAATGGCACCACGATGCGGAAAACGAAGTATGGCCAACTATTTCTGAAACACCCTGTATAGTCGCTATCCGCTTGTGTGCATTGTTCCGTGTGACAGGCCGGTCTTCCCAGAAATTTCTTCCTCCGTGATGCGCCGATCATTCATCATCAGTGCCTCCACATGGTCAATGTTCTCCTGAGAAGTGGTACTGACAGGCCTCCCTCAGCGCGCCTCACTCAGCGCGCCTCACTCGCGTGCCGCAAGTGGGCATCTGCGTTGTTGATCTGTTGGCACAAATCTTTTTGCGTGAGTGCCTTTGTCACTTGAATAACAATATGACGCACAAATCAATGCATGTCCCCATAATTGGTACATTATTGCTTATGTGACTGTACATTTGGAAAATTCTGGTTTGCAAAATGTGTTCAAACAATTTCGTGATTGCGATTGGCCTGCGGACAGTTTGAAATTGGCGTACGGCCATGATTTCTTTAGCTGCGTGGAGAGTTTTTTTTAGTTACAACCGCATGTGGTCTCTTGATGTAGAAGTACCTGTTTTTGATCCACGAGGGACAACAAGGGACTGGCAATTGTCATCAGATACTCAACACGCACAACATGCTCCGCATGTGCATTGAAACCACATGTTTCTGTTTTCTGCCCCCTTCGAATTCAAAAGCTGCAACCCGACAAACACCTCATGATGTGGATTGCATAACGAGTGAAAATTGCAGGCGCAAAATCCGTCGACGACAATAATTATTTTCTGTTGCGAGAAACGCCAGAAACGCCATTTTCCATTTTTCGACACGATCAAAATCGGGACATGCTCAAATCACAAGGCAATAGTTTATTTCGCCACCTGGTCACCATGACCATGGGGTCAGCCCACTGTTTGTGCGCCCTTGCATAAAAATTATGTACGGATAGAAAATCTATTTTGTTTGATTTGTGTTTTTATGACGCGATTTGGTCTTCTTGCATTTTTGTACCAGCCTGCTGTGAGCGACCAGTTTTTCCCGCAGCTTGTTTTTCGCATTTAACAAAAGCTTGCCGAAAGAAGAAAAAATAGCAGAATATTTTAGGCTTCTGGGAAAACAAACCGGCAGACGTGCGTCAGCCAGGTGGGGCCACTACCTATCTGCAATTATGCACTTTTCACGGGCACCAGCACGACAACCAGAATCGGTTTGCATTCTTGAAAAGGAGCAATGGCTCGTGGCAGGGATGTTCCGGCTTTTCAGACAGGAATGGTTATTGGGATGTTCCTGAAGGAGGTCAGCAACTTGTAGATTCAACAAGCAAGAGGGTTGACGAATGAAACCATCCGAAGAATCCTTACCAGGTTCCACGACAATCCGGAGCATTTTTGGCGCAACATGCAGAACGGCTCCAAGCAGTAGTTAATGCCGAAGGAAATATAACGAGGTGGTGAACGCAGGCATGCAGTCACACAGAAACCGACAGCCCTTTTAAGGACCACCTTAAGACGAAGAATGGCAATCCCATTACCAGGGCTCTCCAGTTCCAGAAAGGCTGTGGCAAAGTAGTGCTTGAGTCGGTCACAACTCGCCCAGCCAAGCGAAGGGTAGTGCGATGCAGAAAGATTTTCGTCTGCCGTGAAAGGGTATCGCCAACTAAAGTGAGGTGCCAATATCCTACCTGCGGCAAAATGAAAGAGTTAGGAAAAGAAGGAGCTCAATGACAAACAAAGGGACGCGACGTAGACGACAGATTTATTTTCGATAGCGATAGACGAACATGGCTTGGTCAAATTACAGACTGCCCCAGAAAAGCCTTGCAAAAATTAACGCATATGAATGTCCTGACCAAACAAAATTAATTTTCTACCGTACGTACACAATATCAAGGCAGTGTTCGCCAACAACTCGCTAGGTCACAATTTGCGACGGCGAGCTCAGACAATCTTCACGAGGGCACTTATGATTCCCATATGTCAAAGTAAAAGAGATAATTTAGTGAATGTGGTAATAATGAATGTGGTAACTCTCGGACAAAAACGGGGTTTCTGCTTGTTTGTTAGGTGAAGGAGGAAATTGGTTCTGAAAGAAATGGGGCTCTTTTATCCTAAGGTTCCAGGGTTCTCTCTCTCACGTCTGATTATCGCCGGTGCCGCGCACATTGACAACTCATGGTTTCAGTTGCACTATACGGAGGGTGTTCAATAAGTCCATACCCTGACCGATTTAGTTGTTTGCTTATATCTTGTATTCGTAATTCCCTGCGGGGCTCACTTTTTCCGTTGTGATCATTTCGGCATAGGCTAAGCAATTTTCTGTTCCTTTTTTATTTTGTTTGACGTTTGGTGTATGGTCACGTCCTTCATATGTGAAATGGAGCCTTCTGAGTTCTTTGCCTTTATTCAAGTGAAGCCAATGCGCCGTGCATTGTTGCAATCGCCGGGTTCGAAATTGTGGACCACCTTCGATATTCACCGGATGTGGCCCCAAGTGACTTTTCTGGTTCAAAAGCTTGAAACAATGTTCACGGAATAACATTCGCCGACAACAATGATGTCATATAGGCACTAGATGCCTGGTTACAGAACCAGTCTCAGAAATTCAATGAACAACTGGAACATCGATGGAGAAAGTGTATTGCAGTGGCAGGAGACTAAATGGAAAAGTATGGCTAGAAAAACAATCACTGACAGCTGTCCTCAACATCAGGGTACGGACTTATTGAACACCTTCCGCATGTGTAATTCAATCAAACTGTATACAGCAGGACAAAACAACTCTTAGAATAGAAACATATGACGCACAACGGATAATGAGACGCACTTAACTTAAATCACTGAATCCAAAAGTTCCATTCCTGGGAGTTTAGAAGGTGGTGGGAAAATAATCATTCGCTGGAAATCAACTTGATCCCGACATAAAGATTTCAAGTTGGTGGGAGCAATTAGTCCAGACAGGAGTTAAGGAAAGGGGTAGACAAACTGTCCATTAATGTGCACGTGGAGGGTCTGGAATGTTGGTTCTGGATGAGTGGCCATGTTGAGGATCAGTGAGTGATCCGTGGTCTCAGAACTAGCTCAGCTCCTATATCTACTGGGCGCTTGATATTTAAATGGGCAAGGTTGATGGAAAATCCAGGATCCTTGGGGAGGCGTGGCTTCTGGGAATGGATCCAAATGTTTTGGGCTGCCGAGTGCCTTTCGAAACTGTCATGTTACCTCGATTTCATAGCGGGCAAAAGGAATGAACCGTATTTTGTGGGCAAGATCGAAAGCTGTGGTTGATGGTTAAGCTTCAAAGTGTGGCTGGTGGTCGAGCAAGAAAGCATTGGTTGTGATGTGGTTGTGAACAAGATCTCAACTGAAAGGGAGAATAAAACGAGGGGAACAAACGTAAACCTTTAGTTTTGGGGAATGCCCCCAACAGGGTACAGTGCCGGGACCGAAGGCCATCGACGACCAAACTGAATCGAATTTAAACTTTTCGCCACAGCGTGAAGCCAATAATACGTACGTACGTATTTAGAGGGTAAAGATGGACATTTCCATTTGCCGATGTTTCAGGGGCAAGGCATATTTTCAACTTCAAAATCAATATGCGCTGCGTTGAACTTCAGACCCAGCACTGCACGCCTTACCAAGCTCCAAATACAGTGTGATAAAGTGATCTCTGGCTCCCTGGAATGAAAGATGTGTTCGAAACAGTTTAGTGCGATGCAATTAATCCAGAAGCAAAGATATGTGGGTGATGAATACGTGGTGCAAATCACCACCGATTGAGAAAAGAACTTTCACAATACGACCAATCAAATCAATCAAAAGTAGACATATCATGAACCTTCTGAAGATTGCCTTTTGATAAATTTGACTGCAAAGAGAACCAGTTTGACACAAAATATCAACCCAGAAATGTGGAAGTAAAAATCTGGCATGAAGTAGAAATATGGCAATGAGTAGAAATGTGGCAATGAGTAGAAATGTGGCAATGAGTAGAAATGTGGCAATGAGTAGAAATGTGGTGAATTTGATAAGGCCTCAGCTGTGTTCTTCACAATGTTGAGTGAGAGTGAATCGCTCGCTTGCGCAGAGGGGATTTATCTTGAGGTACGCTGCTTGTGGCTGTCGCTGAAATCGCTTTTGGCACTATAGCCAACGACGTGCTGGCAATGGTCTCAGCGTTCGGAGGCAAAAGTTATGGTGGTTAGGTGCGTCCTTTGTGTGGCGGAAAGAAACAATGCACAATGTAAGTAATTGGGAAACCAAAGCATGGACCCGCATTTTTCTTTAAATTTGTTGAGCGTTCGCGTAATTCAGTAAGACATTCTGGGGCCAAATGGGCACTAAATGAGGTGATTTTGGTACCTATGGGAAGGTTATTCATTAACCAAAAAATTTCTCACAGATCGACCGGGTTTTACAACAACGTTTTGAGTAACAGCTCACTTTCTCAACCAGGTGTATTTTAATTAGGGAATATTTTCAAAACCGGATTGCTCTTTCTGGAATGGATTCAAACCATGTAATGGATTCAATCCATGTAAGGAAACAGAAAGGTTGCCGGTGTGGGTTCTCGGCTTTTGTGTGGATCACTCTGAATGGGCTACTCAAATTGCCGGTAAGGGTCCCCCAGCAATCTTTCTTAACTCAAGTTTGTGTGCCTCTTGCCCGACACAATAAAATCTCTCACTGCAATAATTTGGTTCCAATCAGTAATGGTCTACTAGCACTCCTTCTGGACAATGAATTCCAACGATCCGGGTTCGCTGCTTGCAGTTGACCAACTCAAACGTGAAGAAGTAATAACACAAAGTTACAAACAATTACTAACTTTAATAAATACGACGACAGGTGATTATGATGACTGATGGGGATAGCAGGACAACCAGAACAATCGACAGGAATAACGGAAAACGACTTGACAAGAACAACAGAAGACGACTTGACAAGAACAACAGAAGACGACTTGACAAGAACAACAGAAGACGATTTGTAGACTACCACCGATCCAGGAGCTCCTTCTACCAGCTTGTTCCAACAGCGCTTCCCGCGGCCGATGCCAGTCACACTTATTTGCGTGCAAATTTAAAG
>JASGXE010009708.1:0-15502 GCA_030068105.1 Sinentomon sp. SZTP_YWyxl
AAATAAAATAATAAAAATCCAAGGGAGTTTGATTCGGTTTTTGCTTGCTCTGCAATATTTCCATCTCAATATCAGCTGATTGAGTAGGCTCTTTAAATGCATTGATAAAGCACCTTGACAATTCTCTCCACGTCAGCGTTTTATTCGTACTCGCAAAATCGTGGACGAAAACTTTATACCAATGATCAGCTGAGTTTAACAGCAACAAAGGAAAAACATCCAATTTCCTCTCGTCTGAAAGTTTGAGCATGTTTGCAATTTTCTCAAAACGTTCAACAAACGCATTGGCCAATATGCTGCCATGCGGTTCGAATTTTCCAAAGTCCGTAAGCGACGGGTGAAGATTTACGAGCCACTCAAAATTTTCATTTCTACCTGTGTTCTGCTCTACAGGGCCCGGGTGTTGCGTCTGAACTTGCCTCTGAGTAGGTCCCTGACCTGTGCCCGTGGTGCCTTGTGCCCGACCAGGAATGCTTGCAGGTTGCGAAGTCGCAGACTGTGGGTTTGCAGGTTGAGTATTTGCGGGTTGCTTGGATACAGGCGACTGAGTTTCATCGGGGTGCGGCATTGTTGTGGGTTTTCCCTTTTTCCTCGAGTGGATATCCAAATTCACCAAATCTTCCTCAGACAAATCGGGGGGCAAGTGTTGCAGGCGATTGGATGCTCTAGACTCGCCGGCCATAAAACATCGCGTCTTGCCAAATAATACTTACTCGAAACAATTATCCAAATTATTGACGTCCACAGTGCCGGCGTCCACACTGCTTTCCAGTTATCCCGACGGCGTCGATAACGCTGCGTTGTTCGATGAGGTCCGTCGAGTCGTTGACGTACGGCCGCCCAAATCTAACGCGAAACCTCCATGTCACGGGATTGAGATATGTGGGGATCTTTCGAGGTAAATGATGAGAATGCTGATCTGGTTCCCAACGGTGTAAGCACTCTGACTTGCTCCAAGGATCCGAGTTCTTGGGCCAACGGCGTATGTCAATAACAAGATCAAAGTTCCCAGGAAACAAACGAAGAAGTTTATGAACAACTGGAGTCAGTGACCATAACAGTACAAGAAAACACACCAAACGATGATAAAGACGAGGAAACGTTGCTCTATCCAAGGGTTCCGAGGTCTGTCGCTTTATAGACCCCCACAAGTACGCGATCAGTTTCGCTGCGGAGTGATGCAGCGCAGATCGCCCGCCTGAAGACAAGTACTTTCGTAAAATCGGAGAAACCACTGACCGGTTCGGGGGTCCGCGAGCGACTGACTCCGAAATCTTCGGAAAGTGGCAAAGAAAACTTCTGTGGCCAAAAATGTGGAACGTGGCCAAAGGAAACGGGACAAAACATCAGCAGAAATTAGCAAACCAAAAATGACTGTGAATGAATGTGAATAAACACTAAAAATGACTGAAACCGTTGCGAAATCCTTAAAATGTCTGGTTTATATCCGACCGAGTGTCGCCTCTGCCAACCACAGAAAAGACACCCCGTGGCCGCCCCATGATGCCCCACCACAGAAAAATATTAAGAAATGAATGAAATAAGCAAAAATGAATTAATTTTGGCGAACCGAACGGAAGGGTATTGCGAAATCCTGAAAGACACATGGAACAAGAAAACTGCACAATTTGAGAAATTAAACGTGGACCAATAGAAGAAGAGAACGTACGAAATAATTTAGACTTGTGAAATGGACCCACTTGTGACAAATAAACTCTGTTCCAAATACAGGCATATAGTACGTTAACGATAAAGAAAGAATGAAAACCTTTGAATCTACATCACCGTCCCTGTGACACCTAACCCGTCCGGGTCGGTCCGGCGTTCCGGCGGTCCTGCCCGGCAGACCTGTCCGGCTGTCCGGTTTTCAGGGACCACCCATCCCGATTTTGCGCGTGTCGAAAAAGTAAAAAATAAAGCTAATCTATCCAAACCTAACCTGTCTAACTTACCTAACCCACTCTAACCAAACCTAACCTGACCTAACCTAACCTTTTTCCATTGTTTCTAGCGTTTTTATCCATTTTTGGAGGGTCGGAACCCAAACAGGAGTCATGGAAAAGTGCCCAAACGCGTACTCATTTCTAAAATAAGCGGCCGGGACGCCCGAGTGTAGACTTTGCCTTTCGATTGTTCCCAAATTCGTGATTCCTTCAGTCTTGCTGCATTTTGCATTGAGCAGGAACCACACACTTGAAAGCTGTGTTCTGTGTAGCTGTGTTTGAGTCATGCATGCACCATTAAGTATGCTCATATGGGGATGAAGCGGAGTGGCTCCGCTTGGGAAAGATGAATGGCATTTTGAAGCGCACATCGGATCACCCATATTTGTGTTTATTTTAAAATTTCTGTTTGGCAGGTATAGGTACCCAAACAACCACTTCTGTGTTTAGAATGATTGACATGGGTGGGTGCCTGGTCCTGTCTTTAATTTTGTTAACGGTTAGTCCAATTTCCACTGTAGGGCTGTGCGATTCGATTCGAAGATTCGAGATTCGCTTCGATTCGAAGGAAAAGCGAGATTCGAAGATGATTCGAGATTCGAACTTTTGGGATTCGATTCGAGAGGATTTGATTCGAGAATTTTGTGGGATTCTAAAAAATTTAAAACTTCTGCCTGCGGCACCAAAATGCGAATGGTAACAGCCAACACACATTCTGTGATCGAGAATTCGGAATTGCAATTCCTTCGAAGAAAGCCAGAGTCACAGGACTGTGCAACTCTTCATTCGATTCGAAGATTCGATTCGAAAATCTCGAATCTTATATAGACGATTCGATTCGAAATGATTCGATTCGAAACCGGGCAATGGATTCGGATTCGATTCGAGATTCGAACAACATGGATTCGGTTCGAGGGATTCGATTCGAACGCCGATTCGCACAGCCCCATTTCCAGGAAACCAAGAAAATTTCATTTTCCCTTTATACGAGTATTTGAAAATTTAGGGTAATTTAGGGCGTTTTTGCCCGTCTTTCAGGGCCACGGCAACTGGGCCGCGTGGGAACACTGTTCGGAACTATGAATTTTTTTTACTTCCGGCAGGAGAGAATGTTGCGCTTTCCGAAAATGACGCATTTTCTGTTGCTTCTTCCCTTGTTCACTTCTGCCTTCTTCCCTTCTTTCTTCTTCCCATTGCTTCTTCCCTTCGAAAATGTCGCCGCACGGTGCCCTACCGGGTGTCTGCGAAAATATAAAATTCAAAGTGGTTGCAGTCAGTGCAGTCGCTGCAAATTGCGGCGCCAATATGTGCCAGTGATTTCGAGTTGCGACCGTTGGGGTCATGTCAGACGATTTTTTTTCCATGTCGGAATTCCATGAAAACTGAAAAATCATAAAATTCTGCGAAGAATGATGGAATTCCATGAATAATGAGACATTCCGTGAAGATTGACGGGATCACGCGAAAAATGACGGAATACCGTGAACATTGGCAGAATTCTGTGAATGTTGAACGAATACCAGGAAATTGACGAATTCTGTAAATATTAACGGAATTCCGTGAACATGACATTGGCAGAATTCCGTGAATATTGGCGGATTTCGTGAAAATTGACCGAATTTCGTGAAAATTGCATGCATGGATTGCCACGGGTACCTACGGACGGGTATGGGTAGAGATAAGCCACGGGTATGGACGGGAGCGGGTACGTAGGCCACGGGTATGGACGGGTACGGGTATGAATGGTGAAAAAATCCACGGGTATGGACAGAAACCTCCATGGGTAACGGACGGGATTGGACAGGGGTAACTATACCCGTGCAGGTCTCTACCCTGCACTGAACCGGCAGTTGCCGGACAGCGCTCTCACCACCTATTCTTTCATTCCGGGTACCTGCCACTTGCCAGTGTTCTTTTGAATCAATTGTCCTGGCAAAATCTTGATTGTGACATTTCTTTCAAAATCTCAGATCCCCTTTTTCTGCTTCTTTTTTCTCTTCTGTTTTTTTTTTCTTCTCTTTTTTTTCTCTCTTTTTTTTTGTTTTTGTTTTCTTTTTCTTTCTTTCTTTCTCTTTTTCATCCTGCCTGCATCCCTTTCTTCTCAGAAGTTCTATTTTTCCACTTTTGTGTAGGTATTTTTTGAGATTGTGAATGGGTATGAGGAGCCCGAGCAGATGAGTGTTAGATGGTTGCTCAAGATTGGATCTTGCCTGGTTGTGTATGTGTGTGTCTCCGCTTGGTTGTCTGAAGTGATTGCTAGGTATATGACTAGGCCCGGTCCACATTCCGATGATCTCTCTTCGCGGTCCTTTCCCCTTTTCCCCTCCTTTCGATAATGCAGCCGACGGTCACGTTTCCTTCCCATCCCTTCCCTGGCACATGATGAACCTCGCTGTTCGCAATTGATGATTGCCTTAATGGCATGAAAACCTGTCGAACAGAGTAAATCTGATACCGATACCAGACTCTCGAATCCTAAGAATCCAAAAGGATGAATCTAAATCCGCTCAATCTCATTCACTTGCTCAAATCCGAATCCAAAAAGCTCAAGTCCGAATCCTGAGGCTCGATTCGGAATCCAATATTTTCGAGCTCAAATCTGAATTCACACACACCCATATTGAGCCCTCATCAGATAAATTCGAGTACCTAGATACCTACCTAGGTGAGTAGGTAGGCATAGGTACTGATAATTAAAACAACAGTATGCAGCCAAGGAGATCGTGAAGTGGCGTGCTTAAATGTCAGTCACCACTTCATGATTAGCTTCCCAGTTTCTGCTGAATACAACCGCACTCGCCCATCCGCGAGGTGTGGGTTGGGACACCTATGTCCACTCTGCTTGTGAAAACCCTATAAATTTAGGTTGTCTGTACCTACTCTTTGTGGTGCAGGTAAATGGGTTTTGGCATGTACAACAGTAGGTAGGTGAGCTCATACTTGTTGTCTACCTACTTAATGAATCTGTGGTTTAATGTGGCCAGCCAGTTTGGGGGAAGTGGTTTAGGGTGGGTCAGAGTCTCCCTTAAAAGGTAATAGAGCTCCGCCATCCACTAATTTAGCTGCCAGGACACTGCTATCTGAACTCCAGAATCTTTGCCTGCACCTCACTCTTAACTTGTTTATCTGTGTCAGTAGGTTCTTGGTAAATTTCTTAAAACATTGAAACCCGTGTATTTCCTAAACAGTCCAAGCGGTGTCTAGGTAACTACTTCATCTCTTTGATCATGCAGGAAGATCCAGCATCTCTCATTCCTGAACTTTGCCGACAGTTCTATAAACTTGGTTGGGTGTCTGGCACTGGTGGTGGGATAAGCATAAGATCTGGGTAAGAAGGTATGCATTTTTTACCATCGTATTAGCTGGTGATCTTGGATGAACCTTATGGTTGCTCAAGTTCAAGTTACAAGGAGGTTAGCGGCCTCCTACAAGTTGTACGAGGGGCGTTCAATATGGTTCAGGCTTTGCATAGAAATTTTTATTTCATGTCGTTTTCCTCTCGTGATATCAAAATTCGGTCTGTTCTGAGATTCTGGTATGAATTTCAGATTAATCCGATGCAAATTTTTCATATTCTCGCTATTTGAAATGGATACACCCGAAGTGGCCAAAATGAACAATTTGCTCAAATCAGAAAGTGGCTTTTTCAGAGGAACACAAAATTCAATAATCTGGCTCACTGCGCCCAAGTTCCAACTGCAGAAGTGCATAAGTGATGAATTTGTAATCTTCACTTATGCACTTCTGCAGTTGGAACTTGGGCCCAGTGAGCCAGATTATTGAATTTTGTGTTCCTCTGAAAAAGCCACTTCCTCATTTGAGCAAATTGTTCATTTTGGCCACTTCGGGTGTATCCATTTCAAATAGGGAGAATATGAAAAATTTGCATCGGATTAATCTGAAATTCACACCAGAATCTTAGAACAGACCAAATTTTGATATCATGAGAGGAAAACGACATGAAATGAAAATTTCTATGCAAAGCCTGAAACATATTGAACGGCCCTCGTAGGAGGCTAGCGGCCGCATGCACCAAAGTCATTAACCCTAACAGAATGCTATACATTTTTTGTACCTGTGTATAGAAATCTGTTGGAAAATTTGATTTCTGTGCACAACGGTGTTCCTTTTTTTTATTAGGTGACAAAGGGCCATTTTCGAAGATTTTTTTTTTTACTATTTTTGGGCCAAGCCATTTTTATTCAAAAAATTTGAAAAGAACACAGGCAGGAACATGGAATATTGCCGGTCATAACAAATTATTAGTGGCAGCAAGGATAAAGAGTTGGAAAAAGTAATGAGGCAACTTACTCCATGCAACAACAGGAAAATGATCAGAATGCAGCCAGAGACTCGGGACAATTTCATGTATATGGATTGAAGAATATCATGAAGGTGTCGAATAATGCAGCCAGCGCAAACAGATCCACATGGTGTGTAGTGTGTAGAGTAAGAACAGAAGCAAGCAGCGCAAGAGGCCAAGCGTAGCCCAAGAAATTGCACAGATCAGCTTGTTAAAATAGCCAAAAGGCCCCTAGATAAAAATGCAAGGTCATGCATGAAGCATGGGGCAAGTTGCCAAACAAGAAAAGAAAGACAGAGAAAACATTAGTTATGTTGACAGTTGCCAAGGAAAGAAGACAAGCAACAGGAGAAAACACAAAAAGACAACACATGTGCCTGAGTGTTCAGAGTTCAAAAAAGAGGGAGAAAGAACGAAGAGAGAGAGAAAAAAAAACCTAAGAAAACCAGGATCAAACGTGGGGGGTGTAAAACCAGAATGGCTTTCATGAAACCCGTTGAAAAAATACTGGCAGGGAAGGAAGCACCAAAATCAATGGAGTGGAAGCATGAAAACCTAATAAATTCAGGCAATGTGGAAATGTTTGGTACCTACTACCCAGATGTCCATCAGTGGTGTTTTAATCAGCATTTTTGGGTATATCAATCTAATCGCCAAAAGAGTCTAGTAGCCAAAAGAGATCAGGTACCAAAAGAGTTAGGTACCTGAATTTTGTTTTTTTTTTCACTGAGGTAC
This sequence comes from Sinentomon sp. SZTP_YWyxl, assembly GCA_030068105.1. NCBI lineage: Eukaryota > Metazoa > Arthropoda > Protura > Sinentomata > Sinentomidae > Sinentomon > Sinentomon sp. SZTP_YWyxl. Next base: position 6,982 of record JASGXE010009708.1, read on the forward strand.
CATTTTGATTCTTTTTTTTCATTTAGGTGTTGAATGCCAAATAGTCATAAAAGAGTTGATCATCTAGCATTAACTTTTTTAAACGGGCCTTAAAGGTACCATATGAATGGACCATACGAAGAGGGAGGGGAAGAAGGTTCCAGATACGAAATCCAAAAACTTCAAGGAAGAACCTGCCAAAGTTTGTGTTGTGCCTTTTTGGTTGCATCAGTTGCAGGTTAGCTGAGCGCAAGTTACGATCCAGGGTTGGAACCTGGCTGGGAAAAGACAAAGGTTCACGAAAAGAAAAAAAATTGTACTGTAAATATATTTATGTACCAGTAATAAAATCTGAAAATAAATAATTTGGTAGGGTTGAAGATACGACAGGTTTTAAACACTTCCTTGGTGCTGGAGTTAAAAGGCAGTCCCATGACAATGCGCAGGGCAGACTTATGCAAGATGCAGATGGGCTTAACATTCTTTAGGATTGATGCACCCCAGATTGCAGCACAATATCTTACATGCGACTCAAAAAATGCACGATAAAGAAGAAAAGATGACTTCACTGACAAGTGCTTTCGTGCAGTGCGCAGAATATATAAGCCAAAAGATAATTTCTTGGAGAGAGCAGACACATTTGAATCCCACGAAAGCCGAGAGTCAATGACTAGTCCCAAAAGCTTAGCCGAGTTTACCACAAGCAGGGACTGATTTTCAAAAAGTAGATTACCACTGGGGAGAGACGAATCAGAAACAGAGGAGCCAAACCTAAGAATCGTGGTCTTGCTGAAGTTGGGTTGATTAGGTATTGCATTTACACCAAAAAAAGAGTTTATCTAATGAGGCTCTAGTTAGACAAAGCAATTGATTAAATGACAAATCGGAAATTATCAATGATATATCATCTGCATATGCAACTGATACAATTCCATCGTGCACAACGGTGTTCCTTTTCCATCGTTGAGAAAGGTGCATGTGAACATGGAATTGACTTTTTTCAAACTTAGGGTTATAGGGTTAGTGGCTTTGGTTCATTCGGCAGAAGGTTTGATGAGGTCAGATTAGGTTGGAATAGGCATGTTGGAATTTTGGTGGTTTGGTGACTTGCATTTCTTATAAACTTGCAGTTGAACGAGCATGTGGTTCAGCCAAAATCACCAGCTTATAAAATCAACTATTTTTCTTCTATGGCAAACCTAGTTTTATGTAGGTATGCAGTCTAATTGCCAGAGAAATTTTGGCATTTTCTGCTGTGCATTGGTGAGTTGGGCTGGTTCTTTTCTTTGCCATCTAAAGATTTTCAACAGCTGCCCACACCTTGTTGACCTGTGATCAGGCACATTTTCCCTGCGTGCACACTGCACAGTTCCTTATATGATTATTCATATTCTCGTGAATGTTGGCCACAAACTCCTGCAATCATTTCAGCTTCTTGCAGTGGAGTGGACCAGAAAGACCGAATGGATTTTCAGTATTTTCCAAAATTTTCAATAAGCACAAAAGTAGGTAGCCCAAATTGTGAAGCCTCCCAAATACATCCGTCTCTTAATAAAAATGTGTGGAGCTGATTAGGGCCAATTCGGAAATTTGTACAAGTCCTGAGCAGATTGTATGATGTTGGATTGGTGGCATTTTTCACAGTCGGGCATAATGTGGCCTAGGTACTGCAAAATTGTTTTTGATATGGATGATGGATGGGATTATAAAATTATAGCAGAGCTACAGCCAACATGATTTAATTAATTCAATTAATTTAATTTAATTTCTCGCGGTTTTTTGTAAAACATGGGTCAGTCTCAGAGAACGATGCTTTGAAGCCGTTCTGCAAAATTTGGTTTGACTTGGGCTCGTGGAAATGTTTGGCTTGCTTTGGACTATTTTTTTGTCATTTTTGCCTAATTGGCCACTTTTTGGGTTGCCACGGTGTATCCCCTTTAGGTGGAGAGTCATTGAATTGCAACCTTGCAGATGCAACCTTGCCATTGAATTGTTTGTGCCCAAAAGGCACATTGTCAAGGTGGGAAATTTGTCCTTCCCATCCTGGTTCTCGCCCAAGTTGCGGAAAAAGTACCAAAGTCTGTTGAACCTCTTCTTTCTTGTGCCTCAAACCAAAAACTTTTTCCTCGATATGCTGCTGCCCTAAAAGAATACCAAACCCACCTTCATAGAGTGGAAGCAAACTTTGTCCAAAAACTCGCAATCAATGACACCATCTCTTCAAAACAATTTTGGAGATTCCATTCCAGCAAGACCTCCACCAAAAAATCACCTTCGCTACTTTTACCCACCGGCACGCAAGGTGAAGTTGGACGAATCGATGCCAAGCCCAGCACATTATTTGCAGTTGCACTTAAGAGCTACTTAGGCCCCAGTACACCCAGCGTGGCCCAACCTGGATGCTTTTTGCGTGATGCTGATATAATTTCGTTGGACTCTATTGTCAAAGCACTGAAATCCTCTAAGAACTCTACTTTCTGCACTATTGACTCTATCCCTATGACTTTTCTTAAGAACCATTGTGATGTTTTTCAAAAATACCTCTTTGTGCTTTTCTCGTTATCCTTGGTCCACAACACTATTCCCCCTGACTGGAAGATGAGCATCGTGAAACCTCTTCCCAAGGGTGGACTGGCACTGTCTATTACTTCCTTCAGACCGATTAGCTTGATCAGTTCCTCTGCAAAGCTCATGGAAAAGATTGTTGCGGTTACCTATACAGACTGCTTGAAGGACAGAAATTCTTCTTTCCTGGGCAGCATGGCTTCCGTTCCAAGTATTCATGCGAATCCCAGCTAACCGGTTTTGTACACGACTTATCGGCTGCACTTGGTGGGTCTAAACAGGTTGATGCCATTTCATAGATCTTGTTAAAGCTTTTGATAAAGTGTCCATATCAATCCTCATTTCAAAACTTGCCAAGCTAAAGATCCCAGAAAATCTCTTTGTGTGGCTTTCTAACTTTATCTCCGACCGATACTTCCAAGTCCTTGTGTGTGGTGAGTCTTCGGAACCCCTCGCACTATCCAGTGGAATACCACAAGGGTCAGTTTGTGGACCACTTCTTTTTCTCATTTACATAAACGACATGACAGGGAATGTTCGCTCTAAAGTTAGGCTCTTTGCTGACGATGTGGTTATTTACCACATCATCGATTCACCCGATGATTCCGAAATCTTACAGTCTGACATTGACAACATTTACATGTGGTGTGTTGAAAATAGCATGGAGATTAATGTTCCAAGACTTCTGTCATGTCCTTCAGTTGCACTCCTGCTCTGTGCTCAGACTACCTAGTCGAGGGTAAAGCTCTGTCAAGGCCACATCAATCAAATACCTCGGTATCCTTTTCACATCAAAGCTTAGTTGGAGTGAGCATATCTCTCAAATGTCAAACGTGCCTCCAAGCAACTGAAATTTCTCATCAGACATTATTTCTATGCATCCAGAAAGGTTAAATCAATTTTGTATTTCTCTACTGTGCGCTCAATCCTGGAATACTCCCAACAATTGGGAGCCTTATCAACAATGTCATATTGAATCAATTGAAGCCGTTCAACGAAGAGCTGTGAATTTGTAACAGGAAATTTCACCTTCCAATCTAGTGTTACACTGCTTCGGGAGGAGCTTGGGACACCCTTGAAGTGAGAAGGCAGCTGCATGGCATCACAGCTTTCAGGAAATGTATCCTCGGTGAGGGTGGGTGGGGGGATTGCACCTTATCTCTCTCCCCAAACAACAATTCAACAAGGGCAGGGACCTGCGTTTCCTTCACCCCTCCTGTTTTATGTAAAAACGTGGATAGGTTTTCCTTCATCAACCGATACCTTTTCTTGTGGAACAAGCTCTTTATCTCCTCTGAAATGGTCCATTTACCTGAGGCAAAATTTCGGTCAATCATTAAGCCTAAACTGATTAAGCCTAAACTCTGAAGCAATGGACGACCTGGCCGGGGTCCGGGGTTCAGTTCATATACACTATTCAGGTTGCGCTCCTACCTAGGCAAAACCCACATTCAGTGGTGGAGCTGATGGAAATGGGCTGGAAATCTACTTACCGCTTCGGCGCGAGAACTTCTGGCTCATTTCCTGATGCTCTACCAGCTGATGCCTGCCGGGCTGCATCCCCATGCTTGAAGATTCTTGGGGATGGCATTGCGCTCCAAACAAGCTGAACCTTGTCAGTTTGAAAGTACCATACCTACCACATCTCTCATCTTGTAGAGATTCTTAGGCTATCCTAGGTGATCACATAGTTTTCCAGATAGGTTGGTTCTTCTTAGGTTAGGGCATGACCCCCCTACATTTTCCAATAAAGGTCGTACAAATAGAGCCAAACTTTTATTGGAAAATGTAGGGGGGTCATGCCCTAACCTAAGAAGAACCAACCTATCTGGGAAAACTATGTGATCACCTAGGATAGACCTAAGAATCTCTACAAGATGAGAGATGTGGTAGGTATGGTACTTTCAAACTGACAGGTTCAGCTTGTTTGGAGCGCAATGCCATCCCCAAGAATCTTCAAGCATGGGGATGCAGCCCGGCAGGCATCAGCTGGTAGAGCATCAGGAAATGAGCCAGAAGTTCTCGCGCCGAAGCGGTAAGTAGATCCTTCCAGCCCATTTCCATCAGCTCCACCACTGAATGTGGGTTTTGCCTAGGTAGGAGCGCAACCTGAATAGTGTATATGAACTGAACCCCGGACCCCGGCCAGGTCGTCCATTGCTTCAGAGTTTAGGCTTAATCAGTTTAGGCTTAATGATTGACCGAAATTTTGCCTCAGGTAAATGGACCATTTCAGAGGAGATAAAGAGCTTGTTCCACAAGAAAAGGTATCGGTTGATGAAGGAAAACCTATCCACGTTTTTACATAAAACAGGAGGGGTGAAGGAAACGCAGGTCCCTGCCCTTGTTGAATTGTTGTTTGGGGAGAGAGATAAGGTGCAATCCCCCCACCCACCCTCACCGAGGATACATTTCCTGAAAGCTGTGATGCCATGCAGCTGCCTTCTCACTTCAAGGGTGTCCCAAGCTCCTCCCGAAGCAGTGTAACACTAGATTGGAAGGTGAAATTTCCTGTTACAAATATTCACAGCTCTTCGTTGAACGGCTTCAATTGATTCAGTATGACATTGTTGATAAGGCTCCCAAGTTGTTGAGGAGTATTCCAGGATTGAGCGCACAGTAGAGAAATACAAAATTGATTTAACCTTTCTGGATGCATAGAAATAATGTCTGATGAGAAATTTCAGTTGCTTGGAGGCACGTTTGACTATTTGAGAGATATGCTCACTCCAACTAAGCTTTGATGTGAAAAGGATACCGAGGTATTTGATTGATGGTGGCCTTGACAGAGCTTTACCCTCGACTAGGTAGTCTGAGCACAGAGCAGGAGTGCAACTGAAGGACATGACAGAAGTCTTGGCAACATTAATCTCCATGCTATTTTCAACACACCACATGTAAATGTTGTCAATGTCAGACTGTAAGATTTCGGAATCATCGGGTGAATCGATGATGTGGTAAATAACCACATCGTCAGCAAAGAGCCTAACTTTAGAGCGAACATTCCCTGTCATGTCGTTTATGTAAATGAGAAAAAGAAGTGGTCCACAAACTGACCCTTGTGGTATTCCACTGGATAGTGCGAGGGGTTCCGAAGACTCACCACACACAAGGACTTGGAAGTATCGGTCGGAGATAAAGTTAGAAAGCCACACAAAGAGATTTTCTGGGATCTTTAGCTTGGCAAGTTTTGAAATGAGGATTGATATGGACACTTTATCAAAAGCTTTAACAAGATCTATGAAGATGGCATCAACCTGTTTAGACCCACCAAGTGCAGCCGATAAGTCGTGTACAAAACCGGTTAGCTGGGATTCGCATGAATACTTGGAACGGAAGCCATGCTGCCCAGGAAAGAAGAATTTCTGTCCTTCAAGCAGTCTGTATAGGTAACCTGCAACAATCTTTTCCATGAGCTTTGCAGAGGAACTGATCAAGCTAATCGGTCTGAAGGAAGTGATAGACAGTGCCAGTCCACCCTTGGGAAGAGGTTTCACGATGCTCATCTTCCAGTCAGGGGAATAGTGTTGTGGACCAAGGATAACGAGAAAAGCACAAAGAGGTATTTTTGAAAAACATCACAATGGTTCTTAAGAAAAGTCATAGGGATAGAGTCAATAGTGCAGAAAGTAGAGTTCTTAGAGGATTTCAGTGCTTTGACAATAGAGTCCAACGAAATTATATCAGCATCACGCAAAAAGCATCCAGGTTGGGCCACGCTGGGTGTACTGGGGCCTAAGTAGCTCTTAAGTGCAACTGCAAATAATGTGCTGGGCTTGGCATCGATTCGTCCAACTTCACCTTGCGTGCCGGTGGGTAAAAGTAGCGAAGGTGATTTTTTGGTGGAGGTCTTGCTGGAATGGAATCTCCAAAATTGTTTTGAAGAGATGGTGTCATTGATTGCGAGTTTTTGGACAAAGTTTGCTTCCACTCTATGAAGGTGGGTTTGGTATTCTTTTAGGGCAGCAGCATATCGAGGAAAAAGTTTTTGGTTTGAGGCACAAGAAGAGAAGAGGTTCAACAGACTTTGGTACTTTTTCCGCAACTTGGGCGAGAACCAGGATGGGAAGGACAAATTTCCCACCTTGACAATGTGCCTTTTGGGCACAAACAATTCAATGGCAAGGTTGCATCTGCAAGGTTGCAATTCAATGACTCTCCACCTAAAGGGGATACACCGTGGCAACCCAAAAAGTGGCCAGTTAGGCAAAAATGACAAAAAAATAGTCCAAAGCAAGCCAAACATTTCCACGAGCCCAAGTCAACCAAATTTTGCAGAACGGCTTCAAAGCATCGTTCTCTGAGACTGACCCATGTTTTACAAAAAACCGCGAGAAATTAAATTAAATTAATTGAATTAATTAAATCATGTTGGCTGTAGCTCTGCTATAATTTTATAATCCCATCCATCATCCATATCAAAAACAATTTTGCAGTACCTAGGCCACATTATGCCCGACTGTGAAAAATGCCACCAATCCAACATCATACAATCTGCTCAGGACTTGTACAAATTTCCGAATTGGCCCTAATCAGCTCCACACATTTTGTATTAAGAGACGGATGTATTTGGGAGGCTTCACAATTTGGGCTACCTACTTTTGTGCTTATTGAAAATTTTGGAAAATACTGAAAATCCATTCGGTCTTTCTGGTCCACTCCACTGCAAGAAGCTGAAATGATTGCAGGAGTTTGTGGCCAACATTCACGAGAATATGAATAATCATATAAGGAACTGTGCAGTGTGCACGCAGGGAAAATGTGCCTGATCACAGGTCAACAAGGTGTGGGCAGCTGTTGAAAATCTTTAGATGGCAAAGAAAAGAACCAGCCCAACTCACCAATGCACAGCAGAAAATGCCAAAATTTCTCTGGCAAGTTTAGACTGCATACCTACATAAAACTAGGTTTGCCATAGAAGAAAAATAGTTGATTTTATAAGCTGGTGATTTTGGCTGAACCACATGCTCGTTCAACTGCAAGTTTATAAGAAATGCAAGTCACCAAACCACCAAAATTCCAACATAGCCTATTCCAACCTAATCTGACCTCATCAAACCTTCTGCCGAATGAACCAAAGCCACTAACCCTATAACCCTAAGTTTGAAAAAAGTCAATTCCATGTTCACATGCACCTTTCTCAACGATGGAAAAGGAACACCGTTGTGCACGATGGAATTGTATCAGTTGCATATGCAGATGATATATCATTGATAATTTCCGATTTGTCATTTAATCAATTGCTTTGTCTAACTAGAGCCTCATTAGATAAACTCTTTTTTTGGTGTAAATGCAATACCTAATCTAACCCAACTTCAGCAAGACCACGATTCTTAGGTTTGGCTCCTCTGTTTCTGATTCGTCTCTCCCCAGTGGTAATCTACTTTTTGAAAATCAGTCCCTGCTTGTGGTAAACTCGGCTAAGCTTTTGGGACTAGTCATTGACTCTCGGCTTTCGTGGGATTCAAATGTGTCTGCTCTCTCCAAGAAATTATCTTTTGGCTTATATATTCTGCGCACTGCACGAAAGCACTTGTCAGTGAAGTCATCTTTTCTTCTTTATCGTGCATTTTTTGAGTCGCATGTAAGATATTGTGCTGCAATCTGGGGTGCATCAATCCTAAAGAATGTTAAGCCCATCTGCATCTTGCATAAGTCTGCCCTGCGCATTGTCATGGGACTGCCTTTTAACTCCAGCACCAAGGAAGTGTTTAAAACCTGTCGTATCTTCAACACCTACCAAATTATTTATTTTCAGATTTTATTACTGGTACATAAATATATTTACAGTACAATTTTTTCTTCTTTTCGTGAACCTTTGTCTTTTCCCAGCCAGGTTCCAACCCTGGATCGTAACTTGCGCTCAGCTAACCTGCAACTGATGCAACCAAAAAGGCACAACAAAACTTTGGCAGGTTCTTCCTTGAAGTTTTTGGATTTCGTATCTGGAACCTTCTTCCCCTCCCTCTTCGTATGG
>JASGXE010009709.1:0-17931 GCA_030068105.1 Sinentomon sp. SZTP_YWyxl
AAATGTTTATTGTCTTGTCAATTTGCGCCAGGTTGTTCCTTGGCAAATTAACCTAATAATAATAATAATCGATTATTTCACAATTCCACCAACTGCCTGACTGGAAAAAATAGCACGGAACGAAAAAAGTAGGACGGAGGGTAAAATTGTTGGAATAGTAGGACATCATCTGAAAAAGTAGGACAAATCGGAGCACTGCATGAAGAAAAAAGAAGGCACTCATAGTGCGACATCACAGCAAAAATGATTTTATCCGAAAATGTCACAGAACCTGCAAAATAAATCAGAAAAAAAGTCATTAAAATAACCCACAATAGAAATCAGAATACTACTCACCTGGTTTCCTCCAGTATTGTGACAAGTATAGAGGCCGACAGTATTCCCTATTTGCTGCCCCAAAGTATCCAGGCAGAGACTACCCTGCTGAATGGAACCAAATGAGATTGCCATCGAATCAGGTACTCTCAGTTCGGGATAGACATTCTCCAAGAACCATCCGAACGGCTTGCAGTTCAGATCCTTTTTCAGCTTCAATCGGCTCTTGATACTGAAATAGAGAAATCAGTTTCTGAATGCAGAGCTGTAGGCAGATAAAATGGCGCCCATGACAAACCCAAAAAGTGCGCCCCTCCCAGTTCCCGACGATGTGTTGCGCGAAGCGCAACGCCGGGGGAGGGGTTCGGGGAGGGGGTGTCCCCCTCCCCGAAGGGGAAGAAATTTTGAAAAAATGGGACCTCAAATGGTGCTCAGAATGCTCCACTTTTTGAAAAAAACAAAGCATTTTATAAACAACGTAATGTTTTGTCAACCAGATCAAAAACCAGCAACTTTACCAACCAGACCAAACCAAACCATTTTATTTGCAACGTGATGTTTGTCAACCAGACCAAAAACCAGCAACTTTGTCAACCAGACCAAAAAAGCGATGCTTTTTTGCAAGTCAAAACTCCCGTCTGCACGCCCCCTCAGCAGTTGAATTTCGGCACGGTGTGGATGACATGTTTCAATGCGCTGGAGATGAGTCTTGACTGAGGTGAAAGCATGAGAAAATCTATAATCGGTTCTATAAGAGTTCATTTTTGTAAAAAACCTGGTATTCAAGATGCAAAGCGGCATATCGGACCGAGGGTTAATTTTGGGTGAAAACTGCTGCTCAAGGGGAATTCGTGCTCCAGGGCAGCATCAAACAGAGCGGAATTGGCGCCCGGTTCAGACGCTGGAGATTTTTGAAATTTGAGGTTCATTTTCGAGACAAAAATTGGTGTTCCAGAGGCCCAAATTGGCGTTCCAGGGCGGCATCGGATCGACCGATACGGGCGCAGACGCTTGAGAAATTTTGAAATTTTAGTTTATTTTGGAGGCAAATTGGTGTTCCAGGGCGGCATCGGATCGAGCGAAAGGGCTGCAGATGCTGAAAAAATGTTGAAATTATCGAGTTAATTTTATGTGAAAATTTCTGTTCCATGGCCCAAAATTGGTGTTTCAAGACGGCATCGGACGGAGCGGAAAGGGTTCACGCTCAGATGCTGGAGAAATTTTGAAATTTTTGGGTTCATTTTGGGGGCAAATTGGAGTTCCAGGCGGCATCGAATAGATAGAAAGGGGTGCAGACGAACGCGACTAACTGAGGGCGAGGTGGGCCGCAGGCAAATCAAAATTCAATTGTGCAGGAGCAGATGGAGTGTACAAAATCAAAATCAAAATAATGATAATAATAATAATTGAAAAGAAACATTTTAAGCACTCGCAAATCATTTATGAAGTAACATGAACGAGATTTTACACCTAAAAGTAAAAAAGATTCTGAAGCGATCATGGTAAACATGGTCTAGTTGAAGCTTTGAGGAGACAACGACACAGGAGCAGTAAGAAGGAAAATTCCACAACTGTCATCAATATCAATTAGTGTTCTACACTAACATTTTGGGGATACATCAGCATCTCACCAGTCCGCTCTCGACAAAGGAGGTGTGCTGTCCTTGAAACCTAGTGCAGACCATAAATTGGAGGCAATGGTGCTCTACAGTCATTTATTTCTCTCTCCATAACTTCAAGACCCTTGGCACTGAGGTCATTAATTTTCTCAAGAACTTCAAGATTACTGTCATTAATTTCTTGTTTTCTATAGAACTTCCTAGATGCCATCTTATTTTCTGAAGAATTTTCTCGAGAACGGTTTCATCTGATTTCACTAGAAAACTGCCGGCCACTTCTTGCGAGACGGAAGAAAAAAGAACTCTGGGATACACATATTTTCAGTTTTGGGTGGTGACTGCTTATCCAGAATTTACTCGTAAACCAAAAGTTGCCCAAATACGTACATACAGAAAAAACGAAATAGAAAATACACAATAGGTGCCAAAATGCAAAGGTATTTTATAAGATTACAGGCAAGAATTTAAGAATGAATTAGAAGAAACACATACTTCCCGTAGGGAATATTCCTGGCCAGTGGTATAGCTTCATAGTAGAACTGCTTGTATTCATCCAACCAGACTTCAGCTGCTCTCCTTGTATTCTTAGCAAACACATTTCCGCTTCCAGACGGGAAGCTATATGGATGCTGCTTACGAAAGACATGGCCAACACGACTGCATGGAATAATTTCCAAGCTACCACCACACTGCCAGACACGGAAAGATATTTCTAGGGGAGGAAAGAAATGAAACGGAAAATGATGGGTTTCATCATAGCGATAGTCATTGTTTGCATGATGCTAAGCAGAAACTGACAAACGAAGTGTAATGACTGATCAACTAGAAAATTCTTCGAGTACTGGCGAAATTCTAAACTCAGGAAAAGCCATCAAAATCATATCAAACAGAGCCAAAAGGCAATTTTCTGTGGTAACCAGTCCAAGATTTGATGTGAATATTTTTGTTAAAGCTATTCATTCCTGTGGAGGGCACAGTCGCCTGTAACCAAATATGAAACAGATCAAAACCAAACACCATTTGCAATGAATTTGATAAAGACGTTTTGTCCATACATATGCACCAAATGACGATACAATGATTTCAAAACATGCAATGGTCCAAGGTGTGTTACAAACAAGAAAAGCAGAGTTCCAAGAAATTATCCAAATGATAGACGCACATGTCCAAAGGATTTTCTGTGTTAAATCACGAGACAAAATGCTGCAGATAATGTGCCAAATTATTGCAGATGGTCCAAGGAGTGTGTCAACTGATGAACACATAGTAGGTTTTTCTAAGGTGTGTGCCAAATGATGAACCCACACATCCGGACACACTTTGTCAAATGGGAAACCAATGGCATTGGGAATGACAATTGTGTCAAAATGACTCAATTATTGTCCCACATGATTGCAGATATTCCAGGGATGTGCTGAATGATGAAAAAATCTGCATAGCCAAAGAGTGAAAATGCCCGCAAATCGAAATATCAAAACTATGAACAGCAACATACCAGTGAAAAAACTGATTCAGAGAGAGATACAATTACGACAAAGAATAAACCATTAAATTGAAACCATACTACCTAAATTTTCTCCGCCCCATATATCCATGGCTAAATCATAGGTTCCTATCCTTTCAAAATAGGATTTGTATATCACAAATAAACCACCAGCCATCACTGGGGTCCTGGAAAGAAAGAAAAATAGGTAAGGGCTACAATTTCGAAACAGTTTATCAATCATTGGTGAAGCTTGTACGGAAGTCCAAAATAATTTGGGGCAAGAGGAGTGATCAACAAATTAAGCGACTGATGTATAACGGAAAAGGGGGGTCAGAGATTGTGAGATTTGTGGGGAACCTAAGGGATTGTCATGGGGTACGGTTAACTCTTACGAGCATTGAGAAAACAGATTTGAACAAAAGGAAAATGAACACTGGATCACAGAACAGTCTGAAGACACTTAACTCTCATTGTATGAAGTCCCAGTAGATTGACGGAATTGAACAGGAATGATTGAGCACTTGGATGACATCTGCGGAGGTGAGTGAATTTCTGTTTGTGAAGATTGATCCGGGGATTTGAAGAGATCGAAAATGACGGTTTGTATCAGTAGAAGGGAGAAAGATGGCAATGGCAGTGGAAGGTGGAAAGAGATATCCGGAAAATCTTGAAGAATCCATTTATTACCAGGTTGACAGGACAGAAGTTTCAGAGGTTTGCAGAACAGATTATGATGATGAATAATCAGCTTGTCTCATGATTGGTGAGTGATTGGTGAGGGATTTATTCTGACCCCTGCTGTTGGCCGATGTCAGGAAAGGCAATGTGGCTCATTGGAATGCCGTTGTTGTTTATGGCAGGCTGAATGTGTAATGAAGTTGACTGTGGCCCATAATTGCAACTCCTGTGATAGGAGTTCACACCTGGTAGTTTGCGCTGCCGATTTTTGACGACCCAGCAAAAGAGACTGACTGAACGACATGCAGGTCAATTTATAACCTCGCAAAAACTCACGTGACCGTGTTTTCAATTCATTTTCTGCATTGCTGCGCGATTTGGTTGATTGTAAATTTTCCATGACGCGAGTTCAAATGTTTACGCACGTCAACATAGTGGGCGTGCCCAGTATGTTACAGATGGTAATAACAAAAACTGGACCAAAAAATGTTTAAAACCAGTTTGCCATGCACATTTGGATTGGACTTTCAGATATTTTGTTGCCGGAGAAATGTAGGGAAGGCCCATGCCACCTTACTCAGTTTCCAAAAATAGAAACTGCCAGAATACCCACTCATTTCACATGACAAGTACTTCACAGGCCTTCCTGACGCACTCCTTTGACACAATGAGGAAGTGTGTTTCACATCGTTCATGCGATTATGGAGGACCCATATTAAAATTCAAATTCAAATTCCGTACTTCTCAACCGAAAACGATTTTTGGTGAGCATGTTTGTGAGTACCAGTGTGCCTGAGCATAAAAATTTTAGCCATCTAGCGCCAGCCCACCCGTTCGAGGTGTCATCGTGGCACTTTGGATTACAAATTTAAACTTCCGACTCTGGCACTCAAAAGACAATCATTTTTCTTGTTCAATGCACCAAATGCCACCTCTCGTTCTTAAAAACTAAAAGGAAAACACTGATTGGAAGTTCAGAATTGCACCGAAAAGCAAAAGTGGCGACAATCGTATAGAGTACCTAATGGAAATCTGACGAATTGGAATTTTTGATGAACCTTTGGGTTATCTGTTAAAATCTGAGTTCGTATTCGACCTTCCTCACCCGAAATGGCCTTTTGACGCAAAAAATAAAAAAAAACAAATATTTTGGAAAGATCCATGAAATGGACAGTCGTAAAGATTTTGAAAAGACTTGGCTTTGTGCCCCATGCAGGCTTGGCTGGCATCCTAGCCTTGAACTTGAATCCCATATTGTTATGGATGTGGATTGGGTATCAGATTTTTGGTAGATCACCATCAGCAAGTCTGAACATGTGACACAAATTTTTGGCATTGTGTTGGAGATGAAAGGTGCTCCATGCACGTAAGCATGGAAGGGGACACTGGGATCACATAACACTTGTGTGTAAGAAAATTTTAGGATCAGAATCATGCTTCGGCAAAAATCACAAGCACTGTTAAATGAGACACTGCACAAAAATTTACCTGGTTTATATCAACATCTGCTGGATATAGCCAACACCAGTAATAAAGAGTGTTTCATTGTTGACGACAAAAACTAAAATTTCTGTTCCACCAAATTTCCACCCAAAAGCAATGAGTTGCAGCGCAAACAATAAAGAAAAAAGGGCATTGTTGCATATTTTGCATCTAAAGCTGCATCAGAATGGTCAGATTTTTTGCATCCGACTTTTAATCATCTGTCCAAAACACATTGTCACTTGAAACAATGTGCAAATGAAAACATTGGTGCATTGACCATTGCCCATTGTTGCAACTGCAAGTCTGTTATGGACATAAGATCTAAAAAAGTCCGATACAAAAAATCTGTCCATTCTGATGCGGCCTAATGAGACAGACCCTCTGATAAAAAATCATCATGACTAAACCTGTTTTTGCAGTGGCTAACCTGATTGGAAGAGTTGGATCTATCTGCCGCCTTGCTCTCTCCTCATGGCTCAAGTAGTCCCACTTGAAGACTAAATTCCAATCGAAACCACCTCTTAGGTCGGCAGAAGCACCAATGTAATCAAAGTTGTCCATATTTATAACATCAATAACAGGACAGACGACCCTTGCAGGATTCTACAATATGGCCAAGAGGCCAAACAGAAACAGGAAGAAACCATGGAGCCAATGCATTCGTAAGTCTGCAACAGCCTAAAGCTTGCGTCGATTTAAGCTTCCAAGCAATTGCTGCAAGTAGGAGGTGTGTAACTAGCTGATTTTAACACTAGGATAGCTGATTCGGGTAGGTACCATTGAAAGAAATTCCAGTTTTTAAAATTGCAAAAAAAGTGGAAAAAGGTGTTTTTTCTTCTTTTTATGTTCATGTTACAGCCCAGACTTTGCCATTTCTGAAACCCTCTTCAGATTTTCTGTAACTTAAATAGTTTATTTCGAGATAGAGCTGATTGTCCGAAACTCAATCACATTAGTTTTCTCACATTTACGATATGAACATCAGCATTTTTCTCGCATTTCTCTTTTTTCAAAAAGAGGAAGCATTCAAAATGCATCTCCTCCCACAATTTTTCATGCAAAATGTTCAAATTTGGTGCACTGGACCAATTTTTCATGAGGAAACCGAAAATAGAGCCCTTTTTTAGTTTTAAGCTATATTTTTGGTTTCATTAGCTTGCGACCGCAGAAAAGCAGCAAAATAGGCCTATTAGGCTCTTTGCAGTACGGTCACGCTTATTCTGCAATAAATTAAAATGTAGCTGCAAATTGGCAAAAGTGGCTATCCTATCTGTTGCAGACGAGGTACTTTTCTTCTGCAGGGTGAAATATGACTTCATTCTACCAGACGGTTCAGGAGATGCATTTTTGCCAGCGGCCTTTTTCACGCCTATGTTTGCCTGAAACTCCGGTGTAAGGGACACAAATTAACATGTAAATATATCAATCTTCATCATTTTTATGCTCTTTTCAAGTTCACGTTCAAGTTGTCCAGCAAGCCCCAGCTCTCGTGAGCCAGACGGTGGCACACAAAAATTAAAAATAAAACGACATAAAGAATACAAGTGCCACGGATTGGGCGAGCCAGAAAAAATTTATAAATACATGGGAACACCAGTTACGTAACACGTCTCCGCTAGAGCCCAGCAAGAGCGTCGTCCCTGGCACCCAAAAAAAAAAAAAAAAAAAAAAGAAAGAAAATACATATAACACGGAAAATGAAATGAAAAGTAGTTGGCTAGATCGCAAACGGACCTTCAGGACAGCAGAGAAAAGAAATTAGTCGGGTTTAAGGACGGGAACAAAGAGGTCTAGGACATCAGAAAAAGCAGGATTTCTAGCAGACAGCTAGAGTTTTAGGACAGCTAGAATAAAAGTGAAGGTCAAAGTTGCGATCCATAGAGGAAAAAAGTGAGCTGCTCGTCCTAGGGCCCCTGGCAGCAAGCGGGTATTCTGGCACAGACACCAGGGCCGGGCCTGTCATCATTTTTTATGCTCTTTTCACCTGCAAAATTTCAAAAAAAAATCCACCGAGAAACAAAAACTTTAACGCGTAGGGTTTACCCCCCCCCCCCTAACCAAACAGGACAGATCCAAAACAACAAGAAACTACACACTGCAAAGACAGGAGCTAATTGAACTCGTGAATGCCCCAGATGAATGTCCAAAGAACGGGACCCAAGGCCAAAAATAAGCAGTTGTTCGGTCTCAAATCAAGGAAAACAATAGCTAGGTTGGTGTTTATTAGTCCCTTGTCACCAATGGCACAGAGCTTCAGGACCAATTTGTTCCAAGTCTGTTCATACAGGGAGGTATACTCGGGAAATATATTTCAACCTATGAAAAAAGCAGCCCATTTGTGTTAATGACCTATGCAATGCTTAAAAATAACATAACAGGCAAGATGAAAATTGAACCCACCTCCACCAACTTTTCCAGCAAAGGTTCCAACCAGTTGACATTACACTCACAATGACTGTCCAAAAATGTCAACACATCAGCTGTCGCAGCATAAGCACCTTTCACACGTGACCTTATCAATCCTGAAAAGAATAACAGAGCAAGAATGCAAACAAAGTTGCACCAAGTGCTGGGTGCTTAACTCATTGTCACGCAAGCTAAAAAGGTAAAAAATCTCAAAAGTACCTACTTTCGACATGTTGCTGCATAGTCTTATTTGGCTACAACACTTTTTATCTTGAAATTCGTGGCAGTATGAATTCATTCTACCCTTCTGTCGACATGCCAAATGACTATATCATGAACAAACACTTCATCAAATTTTCATTTTGACTGTTAAAAAAACACTTCATTTAATTTTCATTTGGGTGTGACTGGTAGGTAGGTACCTATGAAGTCCACAAAAAAGATGGACTCTCCGATGCAATCACGTAAACAGAAACGGTCATACAAGTGAACGAATGAAGATAAAAAATGTGAATGGTTCACAATGGTAGCCGCTCGATTGATAAAATTTTAAATTGTTTAATCTGTGTTTGTGACAAATCCAACCCATGCCAAAATCAACATGAGCTCTGTTACACCCCAGCAAACGAAAGGCTCTCATAATTGCATGACTGCCTCTTCAGGCATGTTCACTTTGGCATTCCAAGAAAAAATCTGAACCAACCTTCCCTTTTCCCATTCCTGATCACTCGAACCTTCTGAATTTTTTCCAACTCCTTTCCATCAGAAGCTGAAACAAAGAAAATGCCAATATACCTACCAACAGTGTTACCAGAATTAACTAGGTACTTACACCAGCCGAGCGACGTTTCACGAGCAGATTTCTGTGGAGTTCAGCACTGCTTTTTTGTACCTGGCATTGAATAGGTAATGAGTTTCGAGTTTATTTTAAAATTTGGTAACTGGAAGACTTTTGCTATGTACCGTGTTGTTCCAGCTCCAAAGGTCCCCAAAATTATTGTTCGTTTGGTAAGTTTGGAGGCTCATATATCGGAAATGGAAGGTCGCAGCATATTTCAAGCCTGAACAAGTTTAATTTACACAAAAGGGCATCAGGAACCTACTCCCAGAATGGTTTCAACTATTGTGGAAATGATCTGTACATAAAAAAACATTATCAATCAGCAACGAAAAAACTTGCCAACTCACGTTCACATTTTGTCTGCCTAACCTATGCTTATAAATGTAACCAATAATCATGAAGTGATAGGTCAGAGCTCTTGACTTCATTGGCCGAGGGCAAGGAGGGAGTCAAAAATGGGGATGTTTTAAGGAACACTTCATTGTAACAGGGAAGCAGTGTCAAAACACTTTTCACTGAAAACACTTTTCATTGAAACACAGAAAAGTTATTATTGAAAGAAATGTGTAAAATGGGCTACGAGCACTGTCAGAGACAGAAGAAAGTAATTTTCAGCCAATTTTGAGACAGGTAGGTAGGTAAAATCAGCATAGGCACGACCTATGTGCATGCATTTTTGACTTTGACAAGAGCTTGCCTCAATAAGACCAATTAATGTGGATGCATCTAGTCAGTTCTATCGGGTTTTGGGCATTCTATGGGGGATCAACAATTCCAGACTGGTCTGGTTACTGTACTAAAAGCAAATAAACCTGACCTAACCTCGTTGTGCAGATCTTCATGACATTTCTCAGAGGGAGGCGCTACACGGCTCCCAGAAGAATCCAGAGGTAGACTGATTTGTGCACAATATCAGTACGTTTTCCTAGAGAAATTTTTATACCCCCACAGAATACCCAGAACCTGTTCCATCAAGTATTTCACATCTTACAACACCACATACTCACACCACAGACACTGCCAATATCATGACAAGCTGATAGGAAGAAGTTGCTGTGCTTTGCTTCCACCACAAACCAAGAGAGAAAAACAAAAACTGAAACTCACTCTGCGGATCGATTTCGCTGTCTCAGAGTGAGCCGCAGAGTGAGTTTCAGTTTTTGTTTTTCTCTCTTGGTTTGTGGTGGAAGCAAAGCACAGCAACTTCTTTCTATCATCAAGATGCCTTCCACGAGCTTCAAACAAATTCATCATGACAAGCACATTTTAACCAATGATATATTGTCCTTCCTGCCTACCATGCAGTTGAGCATTGGAAAAAACTGTTATATGCATAGGTACATTTCAATTTCAAAATTGGGTTTTCAGCTCATACACCAAATAGTGTTGCAGAATGACAGTCTTCCACAAAGAAGAGTTGCCTTTCGCAGAGGCTATGCGTGTGCAAAATAGAAAAAAAAACATTTTTCCAAAAGACCAATCTGCAAAGATAAAGAAAGAGGTTGATGTGCAGTGCAGCAGAAAGCGACAGTTTTGCCAAAGTTGTGCAATGTTTGAAAAGGGTTCAGAGAAGTCAACAAAACATTTCCTCAGAGCAGCAAAAACAAGACTTGGAAGGCATAGAACGAACTAAATGAAAAACGCTTACGATTATCACTGAAGTCGTCTATCAAGATGATTTCGTGAATCAAATGAGACGGACTTCTGTTCATAACACTGAAATTAGAAGAGTTAATACAAGTTCTCCTGTAGGCTGTAAAGTTTGGGATCGGTCATCACACCACTGAAGGCACACTCAACAGACCAATAAATTCAAAGGGTGGGGGTGTAGGTGAGGATTGTGGTGTCACCCTCCAACTGGTTAGACTAGTAATTATTGCTATGTCACCTAGAAATGGGTTAACACCTCAGTTGCTTGTTTTGCCCATGTCCGCCCATAGTTTTTCAGAAACCTATGTTATTCTCTTGAAAGTCCTCACCATCTCTTAACTTGAGAGTGGCGGCTTTTGGATTCGATTCTGCTGAACTTTCTTCTCACGAGATAACCCCTCCCCGACCAGAAATTCACACACACAACCACTCACTCTGGATGTGGCTAAGTTCATTGTTGAGTCTTCGCTGCCAATAAACAGAAGTCAGTACAGCTTCCATCTTGCTGTTGTTTTCCCAATTCTTGTGCTTGTTCCATCTTTTGAAACAGAAGCAGTGCCAATAAAACCAGAGCATTTCTTGATAAATCACGAATTTGGCATGCATTTTGTGAAACGACAGTCAAATTTGGCAAGGACAGTTTCAGGTGGCTCCTCTGGCAAACATGACACCTACTACTCGTAAAGCACAATTCTAAGGCACAACACTGAGATACAGTAGGTAGTGACATTAACCCGACTGTGGAGGGTACAGGCGTCTAAGTCATGAGAGTGTTGAAATCTGTCAATTTTAGTTGGATAGCATGCATTTTGTGGCAGGACTTTGAAAATGGCACACAATATGGCCTCCAGGACAATGTGATTGTTGGACAAGGTCAATTTTCGTGATGGCAATAATTATTCGACAAAAAAGCCTGTGTGGCTGGCTTGGTATCCACGAAGGGTTATAAAATGGAAAATAGGCCAAAATGTGACAGAATGTGGCTGGATGTTGGGCATTTTTGTGACAGGTTCAGGAAATTTGTCATGCATAGTTGAGTAAATTTGACATTGAACGAGTCAGTTGCCTTAGGTACTGGCTCGAAATATAAGAATTGGCAGCCTACGTTTTGCATACACCCAATTCCAACAATTTTCAGATTATTTCAGCACTTCTCGATATGGCCCTGGTGGACTGTGATATCATGTCAGGCCAAGGACTACCTGGAGGAGCATGCCAACAATTGGGCATGTTCTCATGCAGAATCGACAAAAATTTATTCCCAGTTCAGTTTACAGAGCAAATGAGGATATAAGCCAGGTAGTCCTCTACCAAAAGCGGAAGCGGGAAGACCAAGACAGGAACATACCTAACGATTGTCCTGAGAAGTGTAGATCGTGCCTCATTGTGAAATGTAATAATTACACTTGTTGGTGGCAGGTCCTCTGTTCTCCAGGTTCTTCTCCTGCACCTAAGAACAAGAAAATGCAACATATCAAAAGCACATATGGAAAAAAAGAATAAAAAAATAATTAGGTATTATTCTCCAACATCGATGGATCATAAGAGGGTCGTTCATGTTGCTCTAGCCCTGACCAACTTCTGTGGGCAATAAGGGAACATTTCGTTTGTGGTTCCCAGTTTCTAAATGTTTCAGGCGTTTGTGTCAAATTGAGGCCAAAAGGGCCAACTTCAATTTTTGCAAAATAAAGGATTTAGATACTCTAGATTACCTACTGTATTTTTAAATTGGTTGATTGCTCAATGGACAACAGCAATTGGTGACAATATGCAGAAAACTCAGCAAGATTCCAAAAATTTCTTTTATTTCGATTGATTTAGCTTCACAATGACTCAATTTATCGAATATTTTGCAAAGAAAATGCACCCACAAGATAGACCTGTAAATGTTGATAAATGCAAACTGTGCATCTGGGTCTCAAATTTGGCGCACATGCCTTCAAAACATGTAGAAACTTGGGATCACAAGCGAAATAGTCTTATCTTGTCCGGAAGTTGGTCTGGGCTAGAGCAATCAACTTGAATGACCCTCGTACCTTCATTCACTTCACCTAAAGCAACAAAATGGAAAGCACATTTTCACCCGCATAGGCCCTAAAACAGCTACGGACAGGTAGGTTACCTATCGCTACTTGCACATTGCTTCCATACCTACCTTCAAGCGAAAAGTGTGATAGGGTAGCAAAAACAATCATCAAACATTTTCTTATTTCAATTTCATTCGATTGCCAAAACATTTGTCATGCATATGAATGCGGTGATATGATTTCCTGCTGCCTGGCCCTCAGCGGATGCAAGCAGTGGTTTCACTTCGCCTGCGTCAAAATCCCGACATCTGCCTTTGTCGCGTTTTGGGTCTGCCCGAAATGCATTAAAGTCATTAATTAAGGATGCAGCAACAAATGCCCCAGACTGTGTTGCCACGTTTGATACCTACCCGTTTGACTGCAGTTGAACATGACATTTCTGACATCCGTTCGAAGTTATCGAAATCCTCTGATGCAGTTAAGGTGAATTTTCGGACAAAGTCAATGCCATTAGCGCTGAAGTCAAGAACTTGAAATCGGCGTTCCAAACACTGAATTCCAGCACCCCAGCACCCTTCATCACCCCGCAGGTCCCTCAGTCGTCACCTGTGATCTTCCGTCCGACAACCCGATCCACTCACTCTGGTCAAACGCATTCTGTCGATGATCGGTCCGTTCAGCAAGTATCACAAAGACCTCCGGTTACTTGCCATGCAAATGCTCTTCCGGTTTTCCCTCTCCAGCCTACTTCAACAACGAGTTCATCACCTGTTGATCATTCTTACATGACGCCTGTCTTGAATGTCTCTGCTGAGTCTTCAATGCAGGCTCACCCTCAAGCTCAACGTCCCATTTCTCGTGCCTGTTTTTTCCCATTTTTTGACGTTTCTTATTGTTTTTCTTTGTGCAAAAGTGTTATTGTTATGTATGATAGTGGGGAAACCCCCACAAAATACAGTCATTCAATCAATCAATCAATCATTTTTGCAATTTCCCTGACAATGTGTAACAGATCACATTGTGTTAACTCCACCATGTTTATGCTGTGCTGATGGAAAATGAACAAAAGATGTAAATAAATGATTGGGCAAAAAAAGCTGGATGGTACCCACCTCTCCCCAGATGTTGGGTTTGGCAAGTGCCAAGTTTCCAACATCTTCATGGCATGTTGGCATTTGCATAAGTTTCATGAACAGCAAATGACATCTAAACACACCCTAAAGAGACACACCAAGAGGTGGACCTCGTACATGGCAACTGGCCACAGTAACCAAGTACATAATGGCTCCATACACACAAGACCCAATAGGTAGGTATAAGTATGGCTGCTGATGTGACCCAAGCACACGGTTACCATAATGGTGTTCATGAAAAAATCATCAATGTCATTCTGCTGAAAAAGGCATTTTTCAGAAAGAAACAAAAATAGGCACCCATGATAAATAATACTGTTGGAATGAACAAAGAAGTTCAGTAACTTTTCAAAATTAATCGAGTTCTTCACAAAGTCAAAGCCAAATAAAAGTCTGTAGAAAGGCAAACTTACATTGGATTCCTTGTGTCGGGAATCGCCCGGTTGCTCTCAAGAGAATCGCTAGCCTCCTGGTTAAACTTGTTCCTCTTGTAAGGATCTTCCCCACGGTGTAGCCTCTGCTTGGCAATATATTCATCTTCGTTGAAATATTGCCAACTCAGTCTGGTATCTTCCGTCGTTGCTTTTGACGATGCTTTCTGCTGTGGAGTTAGCAAACTATTTCTTGAGGCATTCTTTGTCAGTGTCGACAATAAGTCTTCAGATTCAGCAGTCTTCAAACGCAACGCTTCATTGATGGGTGATGACTGCAAACCGTAAAAAAATAAATGACAAAAAATTGTAAAAATGGTGATCTAGATATGCATTTTATATGACATAATTTAATCTTTCCAAACACTGATAATGGATGACTGAATAGCAAAAATGGATAAGCAGTCTATCCCAAGTTATAGATTTGGATTCTTCAAGACTAAGCTTCTTTGCCCAACCCCAACTCTCCAACCACCAGTTCAAAGATCAATCTGCCCTTCTTCCCAATTGCAGTGTGGTGTGGAAGATGAATTGGGATGCTATTTTTTAACCTCACTGCACTATTTCAAACCACCACAGATGATGCCAGACGATTAGGTACCTCTGCTCCCAATAAAATGGGGCTGCTTTCCTCAAAAATTCAAAAACAAATCACGTTTTAACTCAGATTTAGCTTTGTCAAAGTCCCTGCTCTGGTTTCGAGGTAACCAGAGCAGATCGAGGTTTTCAGTTTTCCTGGTAGGTATTTTCAATTGTTATTGTTCACTTGTCTAATATCTTTCTTCCTTTCTTTTCTTTTTCAACCTGACAATGATCCAATCATTGCGGTTCATGTTTTTCTAGGGATATATCATGATGAATATCATGATGTCATTTTAAATTGCGCCTAGGACTACACTTTTGACTAGTGCACTTGATATTGCTTTCTTGAAAATGGTCCTGTTTACCAACCGTCCGATTGAATGGATTTTCTTCAACTAAATGCTACGTACATGAGCTTCAATCATTGGAATATTGTGAGGTTGGTGACATCTTTGGCTTTGATATTTTTTTTTCTCTGAATGAGGTAGTTGCTTTTGCCTGCTGTTTTTTGCAAATAAAAATTGTGACCCGTTTGCTGATTGCTTTTTGTAAAAATCATGCTAATTGAAGAATAAACACCCATAGAAAAAAAAAACCGCATAGGTAAATGGCCAGCTTTGCTTGTTGCTGCCTTCCATCTCATTTTATGTCTCTTCCATCTCATTTTATGTCTTCACATCATTTGAATTTTTCGTTCGTCTGCAGAATGGCTCATTTTTCGATTGTTAAACGCTGTTTTTAAGCTATTTATCTGCAGGTTCCTGTCGATTTGGGAAAAACAGCAGGCTGCGCGCAATGAGCCCTTGGACTTCCTTCCACCCCACCAAATTTATTTTCTGATGGATTTATTTGGAGCTTCATGATAGAATCCGTGTCACCAACAAACACTTCCAAATTGTTTCAAGCTATTCTGAAAAGTTGATGAGCATCAACACACACGCATTGCCATTTGCCAAGCACCACCCCATCCAGTTGTGTCCAACATGCAATTGTGATGCTTTTGTATTGTCAAGAGCACCTTGCCTGACAGGTGGAATGAACCTGTGACTAACTTGACATCTGCGTAAAATGAAAATTCATGAGGTACGAGGGGTGATCAAAAAGTTAAAAACCCTGGTCTACTTTCCTGCTCCATTGGGGCCTTTTTTGCCCGTCGAGTTACACAATGTCTTTTTTCTCCCTCAAATTCTAGGTCTTCTAGGCTGGCTTTTCCTTTAGTCTGGGTGTTTTGTTTACCATGGCATCAAGCTCAACCAGCTCAATGCAGCAAATTGAGCACCGAGCAGTGATCAAAGAGGCGAACGCGTGAGGATTTCCCAGGAGCTTCTGCAACGTGCTGAGGCTGATTTGGAGGGTTCCTTCCATCGTTTGGTGACTATGGATGAATGTTTGGTGCATTGCTACGACCCAGAGTCAAAACAGGCCAGCATAGAGTGGAAAAGGCAAGGATCACCATCCCTGCGGAAGTTAAAAGTTGTGCCTTCAGCAGGGAAGGTGATTCAATACGCCTTTGCTATCCCGTGTATTGGGACAGCAAAGGCGTGATTCTGGTTGATTTCCTGGAACATGGGAAAACTGTTAGGTACTGGAGGATACTACACTGAGTTACTGGAGCAGCTGAATACCCAGATTGTGAGGAAGCAGCCTCAAAAGGCAAATCAGGAGTGGTCCTGCTGCACGACAATGCCCCTGCACATTCCAGCAAAGTTGCAGTGACGAAGGCAGCACCACTTGGGTTTAAAATCTTGGA
The DNA here is from genome assembly GCA_030068105.1 of Sinentomon sp. SZTP_YWyxl. Classification (NCBI taxonomy): domain Eukaryota; kingdom Metazoa; phylum Arthropoda; class Protura; order Sinentomata; family Sinentomidae; genus Sinentomon; species Sinentomon sp. SZTP_YWyxl. The sequence goes on from JASGXE010009709.1 coordinate 16,404, forward strand.
CCACCCCCCATATTGTCCTGATCTGGCACCACCAGACTTCTTCTTGTTCCCCAGATGAAGTCCTATCTGCGTGGCACTCATTTTTCATAGAATGAGGACCTGAAAACAGCTGTCACAGAGTGGCTGGATACCCAAACAGAGGGCCTTGTCTTCAATGACAATCACAAAGCTGATCCGGAGGTGGCAGAATTGCAAGACTATGCTTAGATTACATATAGGCCTAGAAGGATTAAGTTTGGTACAAAATATAAGCTTCACATCCTAACTGGAAATAGCAAATGTGTTACCTTTCCCTCATGCTTCCCGCAACAAACATCACACTTCAACATTGAGAGGCTTCGTGACCTAGTTGCAGGACCTCGCGTCCATGTTCCACTGCCACGAGCACCGCCAGCTGTCAGCTTTAAGACTCTTTTACGCAGTCTTTTGGCGTGCACATTGACAAAAAGAGTGACGACTTTACAGCAGACGACGTAAAGTCGTCACTCTTTTTGTTAACTGGAAATAGGCTAGTGATTTTAATTTTTGATTGATATCCCCTTGTAAGAATTGAAGAGGGCCTGATCGCCTTTGCTTTCAATCTCTACTCTGTCAGGTGTGACCTGCAGAAGAACTCATCTGTGCAAATCAGCAATGAGATTCGCTCCCAACAGTAGGCGGCAACAGGCAGACATAGCGATGGACATTTGAAAATCGAATGGAATTATTGATGTTTTATTTTTATTTGTTTCAAACACCAACAACAAATTAATGCATTACAGAATGTTGGCCCAATGAAAAATGCTGCAAGGATGTCCAGAATGTGTGGACAAAGAGAAACAAAATTATATTTAGTATGAGTATTAATGTCACGCATACATAGATAGTTGTCCCAAAGATAGATTGCAAGAACACCTTCAACCTTTTTATGGTGTGGTGAATCCACTGGCAGAACATTCCAATTTGTGAGTGTTCTGGGAAAAGATGAGAATGCGAAAACCCTTTATTTTATGAGTGATGTAGTGACCTCTTGGCTTGAAAGTTTCGATTAAAAAAAAAGGCGGAAGTTATACTGAATTGCAGCCTGGCATGATACCTTCCTATTTAAAAGATTAAAAGAAAAGATTTAAATTTTTAAATTTAATTAAGATTAAGATTTAATTTTTTAAATTCAAATTTAAAAGAAATCCTATTGAAAAGAAAAGTCTCCATTTAAGAGAAAAGACACCCGCTCGTAGTCTTTTTCCTCGTTCCGAAGGCAATGAGACTTTAAACCAAAGGTAGATAGATAAAACTTCTGTTATACCTACTTGCAGTAGCATATTTTGATAAGTGTTGGTCTGTACCTAATGAATCTTGCGAAAGAACGTAGGCTCTTGCGAAAGAATTTGCAAGTTGGCATTCATTGAATGAAATGAAAAAAATATGGGCTGTTGCTAAATAAAATTTGAGCCCAAAAAGAAGAAAAAAAAAAAAAAAAAAAAATGTAGGTAGACTCTTGCGAAAGAATGTACCTAGGTGGCCTTTTTGGTTTAAGGTGAGCCCCAAC